>JAQGBS010001205.1:0-16637 GCA_034698545.1 Acrobeloides obliquus | reverse complement strand
AAATCTGGTGAATATTTTATCCATTAACAACATTCTTCTCAGATTTCACCATAAAACGATATTTGTCGAATCCCGAAGATCCCGATTTCGGGATCCCATCTACCCTAGTAACTTTATGCAGGAAATCGATTGCGCGCATTGAAAAAACATGAAAACGAGTTTTTTTGGAATATGAGCCGTATGTACTTCATTTATTTTCCGTCAACAAATGTGATAACGCCTTATGAAGTAAATGCGGCTCATTTTCCGAAAAAAATTCACTTTCATGCTTTGTCAATGTGTACAATCGATTTCTCGCATAAATTTACCCCTAGAGAGGTCATTTCAAAAAAAAGCTAAAAAATTTTTTTGAAAAAAATCACGTTGATGTCGCTAATTCTTAGTAGTATCGAAAGTCTTTAGAATATCTAGTGAAAGGAAAAGCAATTTTAAAATGTACTTTTACAATGTACCTGAGTTCTTGGGATACAAATTGAAAAACTTAAGATACGTATGTAGTATGAAAAAATTAATTAAAACCGATGTAGGAAGGGAATTATTATTGCATCACTTATAGCCTCGTATAAACAAATTTTATTTTAAAAAATCCCACGCTGGAGACTATTTTAAAAAATCCCACACTATAGATTTGTTATGAGACTTCAATTTATTATGAAAATCTTCCTGACAATGGTGTTATAATATTATTTTTACACGAAACAATCAAATTCAGCTTTCCCAAAACTTTTTGTCTGACTTCCACGCATAATATAATCAAAATCCACGGCGACATTAAGCATGTTGAATCAATTATAATTTTCTGAATTGGATTAAGAATTGGCAACAATGAGTACATATTATACTTAATGATTAAATACCATCCAACCTAAATTGAATTTTTGTTAATATTGTGCGATTATTCGAAGAAACTTTTTGAGAGGAAATAAAAACAAATAGATAAGTAGAAAAAATATAATTTTTTGGCCGTATGACACTTCTTGACTGGACACTCAAAGACAGTTCATCGACCGATAACAGTTCATCGACCAGGGACAGTTCATCGACCATGGACACTTCATCGACTAGGGGTATACCAGGGTTGCTATTTTCGCTTTTTTCGCAGCAATTTGGTTTTTTTCGGCACTTTTGCTTTTTTTCAGAGTCAAAGACAGTATTTAATTTTTGTAATTTTTTATCTAATTTTAGATTATGTGCCTTCCGGGCAGCAATGCATTTGTAGAACGCATCTTTAGTCTTCTAAAAGTTCAGTTGAGCGACGAACGCAACCGCCTTTGTGATGACATACTAGAAGCTCTTGTTTATATAATCGCCAATGCGACGTCTATGTCAATTGATTGCAAAGAAGCATATAATATTTTTTCGGGCGATAAAGAAATGTTAAAAGAAGTCATTTCGAAAGCTAAATATAATCGAAAATGATAAAAAGAATTTGTTTCTTATGTTATTTTGTATTATTTCTTTTGAATTAAAATTTTGCTGTTTTTTTGCTTTTTTTCGGAGATCATTGCTTTTTTTGCTTTTTTCAAGGGGTCTGATACTTTTTTTCGGAAATTTCAGGTGGCAACCATGGGGTATACGATTCTAAGTGAATAAATCACTTAAAAATGTGTTCGATGAACTGTCTGATCGATGAAGTATCCCTGGTCGATGAAGTGTCCATGGTCGATGAACTCGATGAAAAGTCTTTGGTCGATGAAGTGTCATATGGCCAACTTTTTCTTAAAAAATTCGAGAAAATTTGGATAAAAAATTTTTTGCTTCATTCCTTACTATAAAAAATATCAATAAGAATACTATAAACTTACTTCAATCAAACCATACATGATTCCATTAAAGGAAATCAGCAAAGAAACAAAAAAAAGTCTCATTTCCATTCGAAATTCTTTGATTTTTCGAATGTCTTGAGAGAGTTGAAACTTTTTCTTTATTAGTAAAAAAAATGTTGCCATATTGACTATGGAACAAAGAATGGCAACAGTAAGTGATATACAAAGTATGATAGTCGGTAGATTCTAAAAAAATTTGGTAAAAAAATTAGAATGAAAGTTTGGAAAAAGAAATATTCTTTTCGACATCTTTAGGTGGTTTATTTTCATAACCTAAGATAGATCCAGAATCCTCGCAATTTGTAAAATAATTTACAAAAAAATTTCATAAAAATCTTCACTCTACAATTTTTTGAACCAACTCAAAAAGCTTGGGTAAAGATTTTTTCGATACTGTATATGTGAATTCTTTAAAATCTTACTTCGGATGCATGTATTACAAGAATTTTAAAATAAAATCTATCCGAAAAACTTATTGGTATAATTTTACACATTATTATAATATTATCATTATCTAAAAAAAATTGCCAAGTAAATGTTAACGGAAATAGCACGACTATAGCCATCGCAAATTTAGAAATTTTTTTCCATATCTAAATTATATAAGATGTAATGTATTTTGCAGTGTTGTCCCGTGTACACATGTGTTGTATACACACAAGCGAAATCGTCGTAAGAACCAAATTTGTTTCCTTTATAGACTTGTTATTCATGTCAAAAGAAAATTTTCGGGTCAACGTGTTCAACTCACGAGTACTTATGTGTACATGTGTACACATAAGTACTCGTGAGTTGAGCACATTACCCGAAAATTTTCTGTTGTCGTGAATAACAAATCTAGAAAAGAAACAAATTTAAATTCGTTCTTACGACGATTTCGCTCGTGTGTACACAACACATGAGTACACGGGACAACGCTTATTGGGTCCACTACTTTTGTTGTAAAAAATTTGTTGTAAACCATTTTGCTATACTTTTCGTTGTAAATCCTTTTGTTGTGGAAATTTAGTTATAAATTTTTCGTATTACATTGTGTACTCATGTGTATACAACACAACATAATGTGTACACATGTGTACATATGGAATTTGTGAAATTGGGCAAAAGTTTTCAGACTCGAACCCGGACCTCCTGGATGTGTACATATGAGTACACAATGTGTACACATATGTTGTGTACACAATGTGTTTGTGTACTCATGCGTACAAGGAACAACACTGGTATCTTGTTAGTAGAAACAAAAAAATTTTAAATTAGTTAACCCAAAAATTAAACAAAAAAGATTTTTTCGGCTCTGAAAATTCAACAAAAAATGTGTTTGCTGAAATTGAGGCTACTTACAGTGTTATGCGAAATCGGAAATTTGACGGCTGTCATTCTATTAATTGAAATTAGCAATGGAATTAGCATAACGATTATCAAGGAAGAATTGTGCAGAAAATTAGCGATCTGTTCAATTATTTTATCAGTTTGTAGCCAAATTGGATATAAATTGTTGAAAACTGGAGCACCCGAAGCTCTACCATAATAAAAAAATAAGGTCCAATGAAAGAATTCCTAATAAATAAATTGTATGCACAATTGTTGTAAATCTTACCGAAACGCTAGCAAAAATAAAAAAGGTATAAAACGCTCCACTAAATTTTTCTTTATTATTTTTGTCCACAAGAACCATTATGATTCGAAAGCTGAGACAAAAAGTTGGAAACGCATAAGATAATGATAGAATAGCCCAAAAATCTTCTCCATTTAAATCCGACTGCGAGACATTTGCCGAATTATTTTGTAACGCCTCGCATGCATCCATGACTAAAAATATATAGTCTGTTTCAACTCACAAATCCAAAATAATTCTCCCGACCTCGCTAAGAACCGATCCCGTCCGATCTGGCAAGTTAAGCAACGTTGAGACCATCAGGTCCGATTCCGTGAGGATAAAGTTATCAAAATTGAATCAAATTTTCATCGTAACATTTAAATCATACTTTATAAAATTTTTACCTATTTTCCTAAAAAATTTTTTCCTGATCTTAAAAAAATTTCCAAAAGTTTATATCATCCAACGGGATTCGAACCCTCGACCTGTAAAACTTAATGTTGTCTGCCATCTTACCGAGGTCGGGGAATTAGTGATAGAATTGTGAGTTGAAACAGTCTATAACTTAAATTAAATTTATTTTAAAATCAAATGTATGGCAAAATTTCTAACGAAACATAAGGTCGTTTATAAAATAGTGGTGAAAACCGTTTGTAGTACGCTACAAACTCGTTTTAGTACTTGCTATTCACTTCTGATAACTATCGTGATCCGTTTGTTTTTTCGTTTTTAATTATGTCTACGAACGAATAATGAATAGGGAAGTCCATAGAAAAGCTAATGAAAGAGAAAGGCAATTTAAAATTCTAATTGTTCGATGCCCTTGCGTCGGTGTACTGAAATGTCTCACGTGCCCATTGGAATCAAATGAACACGCGAGATATTTACAGGGTGACCCACGGGGTTCTTCACAGCACATTTTTGAGGCTATCTCGGCTTCCAGACAAGATTTTTCGAAACGTTTTTTGTAGAATGTAGGTGGGAAAATTCTGAGCAACTTTGGTAAGATTTCATAAAAATTTGCATACATGAAAAATTTTTAATTTTATTTACAAGATTTGTTTGATGAAAATAAATACAGGGTGTTTAAAATGAAACCTACCTATTTTATTTTGACATAACGTTTTTCTGGAAAAGTATTCTGAATTTCCGACTTTTGGAAAATAACGGACTAATTTGTCCATTTTATGCATGTTTTTTGTTCTTGAAAATCTTGACTTTGGGCAAAAAGTTTTCTCCCAGGCTGGATTCGAATCTGCTCCTTTATGAGCAATAAGACAGCCATACTACTCGGTATGAAGGTCGGTTAGTCACTCGTTTAAAATTTCCATGTTACATTGCCACGTTTTCGTGGCAATGTAACATCCCTATAATAGAGGCATTATGGTAATAAAATTATTTTTATGAGACTTCAATTTATTATGACAAACTAGAAAACAACAGCGAGCGAACATTATTTTTGAATGAAGCAACGAAATACAGCTCCCCAAAAACTTTTTGACGGACATCAGCACAAATTATGATCAGAATCCATGGCGACGTTAAACATATCGAATCAATTATAATATTTTGAGATAATCTAACGATTGCCATCAATGAGTACATTTTATAATTAATGATGAAATACCATCCGACCTAAATTTATTCGTTGTACGAGATATTAGAGTATTTTTTAAGAAAACAAGTAAAAAAACATCATTTTCGGACCAAATTTTTTATGCATCATTTCTTAATAAGAAAATTTGGATGAGAATACTATCAACTTATCGCCACCAAACCATACATGATTCCATTAAAGGAAATCAACAAAGAAATCAAGAAAAGTTTCACTTTCATTCGAAATTTTTTGATTTTTCGTTTATTTTTGGAGAGTCGTAACTTTCGGTTATTCTTTATTAGGCAAAAAATTGTAGCAATGTTGACTATGAAACAAAGAATACCAACAGTGATTGATATAATAAACAAGACAGTCAACATGTTCTAAATTTTTTTGTAAAAAAATGGGCAGGTGAATGCCAGTTACAAAGAAATTTTACAAGGCCAAATTCTGTGGGAAGGAGTTACAGCGACTTTTTTACAGGGCGCAGTTACAGGGAGATGTAACTGGGGTACATGTTACAAGAACGCAGTTACAAGAAGCAGTTACAACTACGTGCTTACAGATTGTACGTTTGACGTCAATTGACATATTTGAAAATATTTTACGTCAATTGGCGTCAAATGCACAACTCTATCTGTAAGCAAAAAAAAATTTTTCATACATCGGAAGTGCGTTTTTTGGATTCCCCGCATCAAAAAACTCATATAGGGATTTTTTTAGAAAATTTTATGAAAAAAATTTTTTTCGGAAAAATAGCCCTGTCATTTGCGGCAACTAATGCTAAGTAGTACCAAAGTTTTTTTTAAAAACCAAACCCTATTTATCTTTATTTGTTTGAAATATTACTCCATAGTTATGCGCTACAAAAAGTTGATAATAAAATCTATCCGGATTATCTGGTAGAATTTTACACAACAGAATCACATTTAAAAACATTTGTCACGTAAATGCTAGCGGAAACAATAACAACACTATCATTACGAAAGGTGATACTTTTCGCCATATCTAAAATGACACAATAGAAAATCAAGACCAAATCTAGAAACTCTAGCAAAATCTAGAAAAAGTTGAGAAAATCTAGGCAAAACCTAGAACGATCAAAACCGGATAATAGAACTTACAAAGTTATATAAACTCGGAAACATCACTGCTGTCATTCGATTGATGGAAAATACCAATGGAGTTATCATTACGATAATCATAAAATAATTATGTAGAAAATTAACGATCTGCGCAAATATGGTATCATTTTGCAACCAGACTGGATATAAGTTGTTGAAAAATGGAGCGCCAGACGCTTTTTGATAGTAAAAATATATGATCCAATGAATGAATTCCTTTAAAAATTCCTTTATATAAGGAACCAAAATTTTCTGACCACCCCATTTCTTTCAAAATTCGATGTATCAGCAGCCATGAAAGCTTTTTGATTGAGTCTTTTTTAAATTTATTACATGCCTTAGATAAATTTAAAAAAGGCCAATCAAAAAAATCTTTTATGGTTGCTGAGATATCAGATATTGAAAAAATGATTTGGTTGGAAACTTACCCCCTCTCCATAGAGGGTTGGCATCACTTGAGCATATACATGTGTGCATCTAATATTTACGCAGCGTCATTTGCGCACTGACATTTGTGCATGCAACATTTGCGCATCGTCATTTGCGCATGCAACATTTGCACATAAAACATTTTCGCATGCAACATTTTTGGTCAGAAGTCCGATTTTTATATGCGCAAATGTTACATGCGCAAATGTTGCATGCGCAAATGACGCCTCACAATAGATGCACAAGTGATACCAACCCTCCGTAGATGGTCTTATAATTCATAGTCGACTTTTAGTTTACAAAAACTATCTATCAAGACAATAATAATTCAGAAGAAAAGTTTTCATAAAAAGTCTTAACAAAACGCTAGCAAAAATAAACAAGGTATAGAATGACCCTTTGAAAAGCTTTTTGTTATTTCGGCTATTTAACGTTTCGCCCTTTTAACATTTTGCCTTTTTCCTTGAAACGAAGCAAAAAAAGAGACAGCCACCGCACAAATTTTTACTCGGTGGCTGTCTCTTTTTTTTAAAATTTTTATGAACTATGTTGTAAATCTTACCGAAATACTAGCAAAAATAAAAAAGGTATAAAACGATCCTCGAAATCTTCCTTTGTTATTTTTATTCACCAGAACCATTATGATTCGAAAGCTGAGACAAAAAGTTGGAAACGCATAAGATAATGAAAGAATTGCCAAAAAATTTGTTCGATCCAAATCCGCTAGTGAGCTAATGGTTGCATTCTGTAGAAAAATATCACAAGTGTACATGGCCAATATGAAGAAGAAATGGCTAGATTCTTTTGGATTTTACAGGAACAGTAAAGTTTCTATTGATTGAAAGAAAGAATTTTGTTGAAAAAGTCGTTTATATAAGAGAATGACTGTTATTCTAGTTTACATCCTTCATATTTAGTTTGAATCCTTTATATTTTTTTCTTCATTAAAACAATGCATGGGAATAGAGTTGAAAAAGCCAGTAGGCGTGCCAAAAGGCAATTCATGTAACAAATCCAACGACGTCGATCAAGAGCCATTCTATTGTCGCAGCAGGGTTGTCGCAAACTCGATTATTTTGAGACTCGATAAACTCGGACTTTTGTAGAAAAGGGGTAATTTTATGCGAGAAATCGATTGCGCGCACTTGCGAAGCTTGAAAAAAAATTAAAAACTTATGAAAATTATTGGTTCAAAAAAATTTATTTTCCTTCCACAAATGTAATATCGCAAATGTAAAATCCGCAAATGTACATCCACAAAAAAGGTAACACTTCCCAGCTCAGCTCCTGTAGTTTTGCTTTGGTCAATTTTGCAGTGTGAGGTCTGGCGTTGTCGTGTCGGAGGATGATCTTAGCCTTTTTAGGCCTCTTTGTTCGAACTGCTTCAGCCACTTTATCAAGCTGTTGACTGTATACGACAACTGTGAGAGTCCTCTTGCTATCCAGCAACATTCAATAGATCACTACGATCACATCCCACCATATGCACAACATTAATTTCTTTTGATGTGGATCCGGCCTTGGATTGGAGGATGGCTTCTTTTCGGGTCCTACCCATTGCCTCTTGCGTCGAAAGTTGACATGGAAAACCCACTCCTCGTCCCCTGTAATTAGGCGTGGTAAAAATGACTTGCGTTTGTATCGACTTAAGAGAAATGACGAGATTGATCAACGCTGCCATTTATTGGGTTCTGTAGGATAAGAGATATTAAAGTAAAGATTTTCCTTTCATTAAGTATTTTCCCATCATTCGAATAAAAAGTACAAAGAATTTTGTGTCACCCTGTATATTCATACAAAATCCAGGGGGACATGACCACCCCCATATTGCCGAGATAATTTTTCGTTATTTATAATAAATGTAAAAAAAAACATCCAGAATCATTTTTTTTAAAGATAAGACAGAATCAATAAAAATTTATATGTGCATAAAAAGTGTTCATTAGAACTTTAAATTGAGACTATACGAAGGAAAAAATTGGTCGTTCTTTGGATTTCTCATTTTCAGCAACAATGTGTTTCTTTCGCAAGTCTCAGTTAACAATCGTTATCTTTTCATGTTTGCTTATAACTAAAATCATTATATTTTCGCTATGATAGACCACCTAGATCATCTAGTTATTACAACTGCGCATGAGGAAGAATGTATTCATTTCTATACGGAAATTCTTTGCATGAAGCTGGAAACTTTTATTGGTGGAACACCTCCGGTAGAAAGAAAAGCTTTCAAATTTGGTAACCAGAAAATTAACCTTCACATAAAAGTAAGTCCCATCAATATGAATTTTTGTTAAAATTTAATTTTTTTTAATTTTTAGAAATTTAACTTTTCAAAATTAGATTCTATCTAAATTTTAGGGTCGAGAATTCGAGCCAAAGGCTCATTTGCCGACACCTGGATCAGAAGATTTGTGTTTTATCGTCTCGAAACCTTTGGACGAAATTATTGCGCATTTGAAAATGAAGAATATTTCTATAGTAGAAGGGCCTGTATCGAGAACTGGGGCAAACGGGAAAATTCGTTCGGTCTATGTGCGAGATCCAGATTTGAATCTGATAGAGTTGTCTGAATATGTTTAAAAATTGAAATTTTAATAAAGAATTATTTATAAAAACAAGTATAGGGAACAAAAAAATGATATTTTTCTTACTTTTTCATGTATTTTTACGAATTTTGTTTTAGTCGATTTAGAACAATTTTTAAGATCATTTTCGACAATCGACCACAGTTTTCCATGCCATTTTTCATGGGGAATCCAGAGAACCTAGTTTCAGAAAATTTTGAACTCGAAGATTATGCGAATTTGAGCGTTTTTGTCCAATACTTCAAACTTGGTGATTTTTGACAATTTTTGGAAACGATTTTTCTCCATGAATTTTGCTTTTGGGGAAAAAAGTAAAAGCATTTTTGGAATCTACATTACTTGTTCCATAATATTGAAAAAAAATTTCGTCGAAAACCAATGATTCCGTGAAGATATATCGAATTTTTTAGCCGCATATACAAACGGCCACTAACTATGAGACAATCTAATAGACACAAAATATGATCTGGTAGCTATGGATACATAGATTTTCATTCTTTTTCTTCTTTCGATAATCTCAATAATTACTTACACTCGCATTTTCTCATCGTCTGGTGCGAATTTTTACAAAGCACAAAACCTGTTTTTCATCATCAATGATCAGAGATCACAAAAACACAAAACAGCATCTATTCAGGATCATAATAGGTACAAACCTTTTGCTATATAACAAAAGAAAAATCGGCGATTTTATATATTCGCTTTTGAATTATTTTCATTTAAAAAATGCCTTCTGAATCGGCTGCGCTTGATCCTAATGGACTCGGAAAAAATATTCTTATTACTGGAGCTAACCGAGGTCTTGGCCTTGCTATGGTCAAAGAAATCACTAAAAATTATAGTGTTAAAAGAATTTTTGCATGTTGTAGAGACTCATCTAAAGCTAAGGTAAAATAGCTGAAGTAATTTTTTTAATTCAAACACAAATTGTTTAGGATCTAATTTCGTTACAACGTAAATATCCAGCTATTAATGTAATTTCATTGGATGTTCAAAATGATAAAAGTATTCAAGTGGGAGCCGAAGAAGTTAAGAAGATTTTGGGAAATGAGCATTTGAATGTGCTTATAAATAATGCCGGAATTTGTGAAGACGTAAGTTCAAATAATGTTTTTAAAAATTAAATTTTTTTCTTCCGACTTAGAACCCATAGTAGTGACTTTACTGGAAGCGTTTGGGCGCCCGAACGCATCCGAACGCTTCCGAACACTCCCGAACGTCTATTAGTGATGTGTCCGAACGCGTCCGAACGGAATTAGTGATGTTATTAGTGATAAATTAGTGAAGTAAACAGGGGCCTAAGGCTTAGGCTTTAGGCTTAGGCTTTAGGCTTAGGCTTTAGGCTTAGGCCTTAGCCTTAGCCTTAGCCTTAGCCTTAGCCTTAGCCTTAGCCTTAGCCTTAGCCTTAGGCCTTAGGCTTAGGCCTCTATTAGAAAAATATCCAGCTTGGGAAACCTTGAGATATTTGGGAAACTTCAACCGGGAAACCTTGTCACGCAATGTATTTTTTAGACCTTTGGTGAAAGAACCGGTGGCTCTTTTATTTTCCCTCAACGAGACTACTGGTCTCGCCATTTTGATGTGAATGTCAATGGTTTAGCCATAGTCACCGCCGCTCTTCTTCCTCTTCTCAAAAAATCCGCTGCCATTGGCGAACGTACTCTTCTCATCAACCTTGGTTCTCTTTTAGGATCGATAAATCAATGTGTCGTCCCTAATGTCCTCAAAAATGGCAATGTTGCTTATAGTCTCACTAAGGTAGAGCAAAAAATTCGAAATTTAAAACAAATTCCTTTTCAGGCGGCTGTGAATCATTACACAGCTTTAGTCAGTAAATATTTGGAGAAAGATGGCATTATCGTGGCTTGTCTCGAGCCAGGATGGGTTCAGACCGACATGGGGACGGATCAAGCGCCGCTGACGATCGAACAGTCGATTCCGCCAATGATTAAAACTATTTCGAATTTGAAAAAAGAACAGAACGGAAGCTTTTTGGATCGATTTGGGGAAACTATTCCATGGTGATTTTTTTTATTCATTTTTTATAATCGCTTTGATTTTATACGTCAATTTAATTTTATTATAGTCGACTCTCGATGTAGCCAATTCGATATAGTGAATTCGCCTAAATCGAGGCTAAATCGGATATCTTCGAGCGACCACTTTTTGGATAGCTAATTGTATAAGGAATATTTTGTATAAAAAAATAATTGAAAAATCTTTTTTTCGTCGAGTTATGGCCTCGATAAAGTCACCACTAAGGATGTCACTATATCGAGAGTCGACTGTAGTTTTTTTTCTTTCGAAAAATAAAGTCTTTGATTTTGATATATAATCGTTATTTTTTCCACTATTTTCATTCAAATTACCGGTTCAAATTAATGCAGAAACATAAGTGACTGAGTATTGAAACGATGATCAGTTACTATAAAATTGAACGTTTTCGTTTCGAAAACTGTCATCAGCGCCTACAAAAACCTTTTTCATTTAAATTTTTTTGAAAAACGTTACAAATTCAACCAAATTACCTGAATTGCACTAGATCTAATTATTGGCACGAAAATCTGTTTTTCAAAATTGTTAGAGCGTGCATTCCTTTAACGTAATTAATCTTGTAAACCTACATTTTTCTACGCTTGATTAATTTACCCTGAAATAGTAATGAGTAATCATAATAAAATGTGATTTTGTGCAACTGTTTGGAAGTAGCGCAATAATTTGATAATCCCGTAGACTTGTTAAAAAACTCCTCCGTTCTTTCGAACTATAAAAAGAGGAACTTTTGCTTAATAATTTCTTTAAAGTTTCTTTACTACCTCGTCTGTTCATTTGTCATTAAAATCATCTATTCATCGTTTATCTTAAATATGGCTCCAAAAAACCAAGAGATCATAGAAATGGTGTTGGACATACCGGCTTTTATTTTTCATGTTAGTATGACTATTCTAATCTTCACAAAGTTGTATAAAAAAGATATTCAATTTAGTGGAGGATTTTATCACTTATTTGCGTTAATAGCTCTTATCGATATTATTGGATATGTATATGTGAGTAAAAATGATATTTTCCCTCTTCCCCTTCCCACTCACATTTCATCATTCTCTCCTAGTCTCTTTTGGAAATACAGTCAACCCTTGATTATCCGACCCCTCTTGAGAGGAGTCGGATAATCGAATCGACGAGAGGGGGTCGGATAATCGAGATTCGAAATATACAATTTTCAAAAACAAAATCTAACTTCCGTGAAGTGGAGTTTGTTCCTAGTGCCTGTATTTCGATTTTTATCGGTTGTTATTTAGACCTTCATAACTCTTCGATTAACTAACGTTTTTGGCTGGTTAATAGGAGCCTTTTATTGCAACAAATGCCCTTTTAATCATGTTATGGCTAGATTTACATGGAACTTTTCTGCCTATCTGGTCTATTTTGATTTTTTCGCCCATACTGTCGTTGCTTTGAATCGATTTACCGCAATAAAAGTACCATTACAACACGAATATGTAAGGATTTTATGTTTAATATGCTCATCTTCAAAATCTCATATTCTTGAGGTTCTCAAAAACTAGTAAAGAATCTAATTTGAAAATTCCAATTTTTAGATTTGGCGAAAAAATAATTTAAAACTCATTTTGCTCTCTTTGTTTTTGGCTCCTTTATTATGGCTATGTTTATTCCAATGGATGCATGCCTCTGCACATTATGAAGTTTTTCACAATTTCACCAGAATTGCTGCATTTTTTGATGAACCCATAGTTCAAGAGGTAAATAATCTCGAGCATAAACTAAAGTTCCCGAATAGCCTCTATAAAGCTCGCTAAAATATAATTTTTGGTACTATTAAGGATTAGCAATCCCACTTAAAGGGAGGTCCAAAGTAGGATCGAGTAGAACTTTTTTTAAATTTTTTAACAAGTGACCCTTTAGGGGTAATTTGATGCGAGAACGATTCTGTGCATTCTCGAAACATGAAAACGCTTCCTTGACCCTGATTCAGGGAATGAAATGGGTATATTGAAGCGAAAATCAAACATTTTCCGATGTTTATGAGAAAACCGTCGATTCTTAGGTTTTTCTAGGCGGGGAATCGATTGCGCACACTCCCGAACCGTGAAAGCGCTTCCTTGACCCTCAAACATTTTCGGATTTTCGCTTCAATATACCGATTTCTTCCCTGAATTAGGATCAAGGAAGCGTTTTCAAGGTTCGGGAGTGCGCGCAATCGATTCCCCGCCTAGAAAAACCTAAAAATCGACGGTTTACTCATAAAAATCCGGAAATTTTTGATTTTCGCTTCAATACACCCACCTCCATTCCCTGAATCAGGGTCAAGGAAGCATTTTCATGCTTCGAGAATGCGCGGAATTGATTTCTCGCATAAAATTAACCCTAGAGAAGTCATTTTTGCAAAATTAAAAAAAATTTTTTGAAAGTACTGCTGCAAAGTTTACCCTTCTTTAACATGTATGCATTTTAGTTTTTTCTTATACGGAGTGCCACATTTTGTATGCTTACCGCATTTATTACGCTATCCTTAGATATTTATACGATTATTCTTTATCGAAGGCTTTTTAAATATCCCTTTATTCAAAGAAATCGTCATTATCATGATATAAAACTTTTAAGTATGTTTCTTCAATGTATCCAAATTCTCATATTTTTTAGTCTTCTCAATTATTATGTTCATCTGTCAAGTTTTTATGATGATCTGGTATATGTTGGGTATTATAGAATCAGTTTCGGATCCACCGAATAAGGAACTTACGAATATAATTTTAGTCCAATATATTTGGATAATTGATGTCTTTTCTTTGGGAAACTCTATTGTTTTATTTATATGCAGGTAATGATAGAGTTTGTAGTATCAACTAGAAGCATATGTTTTCTAAATTTAGTGACTTGGTACGAAAATCGTATGTCGATTTTTATAATTTCAAACGCTTCAAGAAGTATATAATACCGAATCAGATTCACCCAAGAGAAGACATTATAACTTAATTTTTCTCATAGATTTTATTTATTTCAAAAACACGAATTTAATGTTTTTATTACTCCAAAACCTCAGGAAATACGATTTTTAAAATTTTTTGATTGTAATCTATACTTTTTAAATTGATTTTTTTTCTTTATCAATTATACGAACACATGTGCTCTCGTACAGTAAAAACATTTTATCATAATTTCAGTGTGAAATTCTTTTAAATATACCTGTCATAGGCTTAGGAAATAAATTCTAACATGAGTGTCGAAATTTCAAAATTATAGACAATACAATATCAAGTCTTTTGCTAATAAATGACTCAAAGCGATAATGGATTTTACGAAATTTGTTGAAAAAATTGCATTTTCAAGAAGCACATGATTTGGTGCCACCCAATAAGGAGATATTTTTCTTACAATCACTATACGCTATCTTACAAACCATACATGAGCAAGGAGGGTAGGTCGAAGACCCAAATGCGATACGTTTGTCGACCAAAAAAAACGTATCACATTTCATACATAAAAAATTGTATCGCAGGTCGACGCGAAGCGCCGACCTGCGATACAATTTTTCCCTCATCCATCACACCCAACTGCGACATATTTTCTACATTTTACCCTCTTGCGGCGATATGAGGGTGGGTCGACCCACCCATTGCCCACGTATATTACAAACGACATTCACTCTAATCATTTTTCGGAAGACATTTAGAGTCGATTAAAGAGTGTTTATAGTTAAGAGTTATTAGCAGAATTAGTGATAAAAACAGTCGTTCACTTAACTGATGACGAACATAGTTCATTTTTGCTTTTGTTTCGTAACAAAACGGTATTCATCAAATGTCTCAAATTAGCAATTTTTGACACTACTTTCTGGAATGTTGCTAATATTTCTCTCAGCTTTAACTATTGCTACAACATTAGGTATTGGCTATGAATGCCCAGAGGGTAAGTGTTAGCTAAGTCTTCAAAACGACCTTGAAAAATAAAATATAGTTATGGGTTTATAAATTTTAGTTTCAAGCTTTCCCAACTTAACAGTGAATGAATTAACCGATAATGAAATAATCATAGAAGATGAAAAGGTTTATTTACGAGAAGGGTAAGCATTATTTTTTTAAATGTTATAAGTTTAATTTTTTGGGGATTTAAAGGGGGGTGCCGTTTGAGGCCCTATCTTAGAAAAAAATTTTCTCCAAATTGATTGATTTTTGATACTTGGGGGTTTTCGGGCACGAGAAATCGATTGGCGCAACTCTCTAGATTGAATTTTTGCTCAAAAATTTAGGGGACTATGAAAATTTTTTCGGAACTCGGGACTTGTGCCAATCGATTTCTCGTGCCCGAAAACCTCCGAGTGCCAAAAATTAGTCAATTTGGAGCAAAAATACAAAAAGTTGAAAAAATTGATTTTTTAACATGGGGTACCCCTAAAGGGGTTCATAAAAATTTGTTCAGATCTCGGGACTTGCGCTAATCGATTTCTCGTGCCCGAAAACCCCCAAGTACCAAAAATCAGCCAATTTGGGGAAAAGAATTTTTTTCGGAGATAGGGCCTCAAACTTTAATGATTTTATCAAAAAATGATCAAGCTGTTCTACTGTTATAAATAGACTAAAATTTATTTAGACACCAAGTAAAGTTATTGAAAATTACAGATGATAAAATAAAAATCGATAAAACAATTCATAAGAAAAAATTGGTAAGTATCAAGAACTTTTTCTCATTCGATTGGCCTATAGTATGAACAGTGTCGTAAAACTAGGGGGAACGCGGGTAATTACCGCCCCCATCCAAAAAATTTGTTAAGACTAATTACGTTTTTTACAAATTTTGGCTAAAATTTTCCTTCAAAATACCCCCACTCCTACATTTGGCCTATGGGGATATTTTTTGATTTTTTGTCAAAGTTAGTTACTGGATGACGCCTTACTACGAAAAATCCTGAACTCTTCAGGATAATTAATTCTTTATTTTTTTAGAGAAGTGCTATACATGACACTTGCCCTAATATAATTCCTAAAAATTTTTGTATCAACAACTTATGTAGCAGCATTAATATAGGCTTTGATGAAGTAACATTGATCTATAACTTTTCGATTCGATCGAATTTTTCCAGGAAATTTGTATATTCACTGCCAATCTTCAAGGTTGTCCTTTACTATTTGAAACGCATAAAGAACGCTGCTCAATGAATGCTACCTCACTCTTTAATCCTACTCTCAAAAAACTATTGCCATTGAAATCTCCACCAGATGAATCCATGAAAATTAAAGATGACTATAGCGAAGTAAACATTTTTAAAATGTCGTTAAAACCAGGGTCCGAAAAAGGGCCCGTCGAAGGGGCCGGGGGCCGACGGGGGCTTTGGGAGGTCTAGAGAAAATCATGCATTTTAAGGCTTCATTTATTTGAAAAGATATTTTTAAAGCATATAGTTGTATAAGAAATCGATATAAAATTGGTTTTTGTCTTTTCAAATAAAAGAAGTCTTAAAAT
>JAQGBS010001204.1:0-16638 GCA_034698545.1 Acrobeloides obliquus | reverse complement strand
GAAAAACCCCTGAGTACAAAAAATTAGCTGATTTGGGTACCTTTTAAAAAAGGCAAAAATTTATGGTCGCCGGCGGGGATTGAACCAGCGTCATGCATATCAAAATCACCATATATGAAAAAGAATCAACAGGAAAATGATCTACGACCAAAAATAGGCATATGCAAAAAATTTCATAAAAATTGGAAAAACTTTAATTTTGGGCCGGGATTCGAACCAGCGACCTTTGGGGCATTGCAATATAATATCCTAGCGCCTTACTGGGGGGACCAATTTTGGCCCAGTGTTATTGAAAAATTTCTCATTTTCCCCCGCCGTGTACCTAAGTCACTTTTCAGGAGCCAAAGCGCGAAAAATGCTTTAATAGCTAAAACTGAAGAAGGTCAAAAATTGAAAATTCTTTAGATTAGCTAAATTTGCCATAATTTATATATATTCGGAAAATTCATGAAAAATGAAGCATTTTTTGTTTTTACAGTAAATTCAGAATCGTTATCGTTGTCGAGATAATCACGTTTGAAGTTGGTGATTGTTTAGTTGCGATTTGAGATTTCAAATTCCCACCAAAACCTGAAAATCACCCTTCTATTTGGAAGTTGAGATAAAACATTTTACAAAAAAGACTTAAAATAAAAATAATTTTTTAGCATAAAACGTATTGGCTCTAACCCAAATCCAAAATGGCTAATAGAGTATGTCACAATAAGTGCAGTTGTCAATGTTATATTGGTCATATTTTTGCCAATATGCGTTGTGACTTTGACCAATTCTTTATTAATATGGACTCTTAGAGAAAGGTTTGTCTTCAATATTGATTTCAAACTAATACTCGATATTATCACGTCCCAAAAATCCCGGGATTTTTGGCATACTTTCCTGAGAAGTGTACCCAAAATCCGATCCGTTCTGTCCCGGATTCTGGCAGCCACGAACCTCAAATATCGACTTGACAACTCCCATCATATGATTGATTTGACTGAACAATAGAAATCCTTTTAGAAGAAATTTTCTTAAAAATTCTACACTTGATCCAAGAAAGACAAATAGTTCTTCCAGATCAATAAGTGTAGAACACAAAATTGGCATTACTGTTTGTTTCATTGTTACGAGTTTTATTATTACTCAAGTAAGGAATTTCTCACACGCATAATAAAGATTCCATAACCAAATATAAAAAGACACTTAAGATCAGTGTCGTAATAATAGGAGAGGAATTAGGGGACCTTTTCCTTTACTAAATCTGTAAAGAATTATTCCGCTGTGTAGGGGGTTTGGAAAACCTTTTCCAACACATAAACCTGAAAAAAAATATAATTTCTCCCCGTGTGGGGAGCCAGTTGCGGTTCTAATATTTCATTTGGGGGCAAGATAAAAAAATGAGGATTTTTACCTATAAAAGCCTTATTTTTTCTATCGAATTTTGGCCAAAAATGCCATTTTTCTTAAGACATTTTCGGTTTTTTAGGAGGCATGCCCCCCTGCAGAATTGATAATAAACAAAGTAAAATTTAGGCACCTTCAGCAATAGTTCGGTTAACATTAGGCGATGTTAAAATGGGAGTACCGAGATTGGAAGGAATTGTGAGCTACGCTGAATTTTGATCATCATATTTATTTTAAATTTTAGAGAGCCTTAGCATCATTTATGGTTATTCTCGGAAAATCATTAAATTTCATACTATTTTGCCTAAGCAGTGCAAATTTCCGTCAACGTTTAGTAATGATTTTGAAGAGGAGATTGTCGATACCTACAAAGGGAAGTAAGTACAATTATTTTTGTATAAATCGTACAAATCTTTAGACATTCCTCTTCTGGAAAAGAAAGAACACATCAACTACGACACATAGGTTAATTCGGAACTCTACGGATATTTCAATGAATTCGCAGAAGCAACTAATGTTCGAAAGGCGTAGTTTATTATAAGACTTTGTCTGTTCAACAAATTTCATCCATATGAATCTGTTATACCATGTGTCTCAGATGAATATAGCAACTTGTAAAAATTCATATTTCCAAAATCATAAGTCCAGTTTTGATGGTCGACCACACGCTGGATAGAGAGGATTTGAGAGTTTATTTAGGGTAAAAATTTATTGAAAAAGATTTGTAATTCGAGTTTTTAGAGCAAAATACTAAAAAGGGCTAATTGTTTAGTGTTTTTGCTCTAAAAATTCGAATTTAAACTCAATTTCATAAAATCTTTTCCTAAAAATATTCCATGCCAGTGACTATCACATGAGCTATACGAGAGACTGGATTAAACTCGATTTTTGGCGACTTTTTGAAAATTGTATAAAAATAAAAATTTTGATATCGGATCAAAATTTCGATGCTAGGGTACCTTATATAAGCCAAAACCAAACAATTCTTTCAGAATCGTGCTCTTCGTGCAAAAAAATCCAGTTTTGGAGATATGAATTTTTAAAAATTGCTATATTCAGCTGGGATACATGTCATTCTTTTTCATAAATTTGCTTAAATTTCATACAAAACATATATAATCATGGTAATTTATTGATTTTTATTAAGTAAACAATATTTGTACAAAAAGGACGAACATCTTAGTCCCTTGTGATACCAAGATGTTTCCGATTTTTAAAATTTAAAAGAATTCATATTTTTCAATTTTGTAATAAAAATGACATTTTTTTCACTAAAAATATCAAACACTTTTGCCAAAATGCGGTTGTTTGCCAAAAATGCTTTTTTGTTAATTTTGACCAAAAATGAATTTCTAGCAAAAAAGTCATTATTCGTCTAGAAAGGTTACATTTTTTAAAAATCAATACAGTACCCCCTCATGAGAATTGGGTTAAGTGAAATTTGAAATTTTGATAAAATAAGTCTCAAAACTTGACTGGTCCTTTAAGTTGTTGTCGTTTTAATTCCTCATGATTGCTTTCACTATTAGGTTTTCTTAGTAGCCACTTACAAGCATTCGATTCTTGTGGGAATAATTGTGAGAAATTAGGTTCACTATTTGAAACAACCATATTCTCATCCAAATCTAGTGATGATTGAGGGCTAAGTTCCTCTAAAACAGAAATAAAATTCACTCCAACAAAAACAATTTACCGTCAAAAGAAATTAATAGTTTAACTGTTTCATATCCTGGAGGTACTCCCATGGGACTTTCAATCATGTCTTCAATTTTTCGTGATAATAATCGATTAAATAATTGTTTCCATAAGATATCTGGTTGAGATTGCTAAAATACTTTTTACTAAATACTAGTTGAACAAACCTCAAATTTATTGCTTAAGGGACATAACTAACGTTTACAAAAATTCCCCACACTTTCCTTGGTGAGATTTGATATGCTTTTTCATACCCCCTGCTAATGTGAGATGTTCAAAAAAATGTTAGAAATTCCAAAATGCGTTATAGCAAAAAAACACAAAAGAAACATTTTTTGGGACTAAAAAAGTGTTCCCCCTCTCAACAAGTAGTAGACATTTTATCTGCACCACTCCACACTAGAACCACACCCCAAGGTAGTGTGTAATTCTAGAAGTAAAAATTGACAATAGCATTAGTCCCTGTTCCATTTAAGTTTTATAAAAAATACGTACCTCGCATTTTCCATTATGTGTTTTTCTACCGTCCGGGAGATAGTTTACTTTTGTTGTCATTTTCGGATACTCAAATAATGCAGGGCTGGATAAACTTCGTTTAATCTCTTTACGCACTTGTGGTAGCTCTGCATGCTTATTATTAACATCTTCTGAGCTTTCTGATATAGATTTGAGTGTTTGAATATGCCTTTTTGGCATAGCGAAAAAATCACAAGGCGTTAATGGAAGATTTACAGTGTTGAGCATAGTGAATATATTTATTTTACTAAATTGAGTAAAAATGTAATATAATAGAGGATCAATAATAACAAATAATATTGATTACAAATCACGCACATATATTGGGTTGTTTCATAAGTATTTGCCACTCAAAAATACATTTTTCGACATGTTTCGCTTGTTTTCGATGAAGTTTTTTTCAATAGTAGATAAAAAATGTATGCTGAATAAGAATCAGTCTTTTTGAGCGAAACTCATATTTTCGTGTAAATATCCGGACTTTTTCAAAAATCTGTGCTATCAAAGATAGAACCTTATTTTACATTGTTGATATTTGGCTAAAGTAGGCTTCTTCGATGCCATCATGGTTTTAAAGACTTTTCTCATAATATAAAATGTAAAAAAATTTTTTAATGGTCCCTACCTTATGTCTTTGAACAAAAATTTTGGAAATTAAAAAAATTATAATTTCCCCCCCCCCATTATGATTTTTTGTAAAAAAATTTTCTATGAAATTTTTTCAATAGTCAAATTTTCCTTTTTTACCAAAAATTTCCATTTTTTAATTAAAATTCATCATTTTTTTGCCAAAAATTGAGATTTTCTGAACATTTTCAGCTTAAAAACAAGCATTTTTCAACAACAAAATTTTCATGGAAAAAAGAACATAAGGAGGGCCCTTATGATTTTTTTTTAAATTTGGAAAAAACATAAGGAGGGACTCTTATGTATAACTGGAGTGAGGTTGCCCCTCCCAAAATGAAATTGTAGACACGCCACTTCTGCACAATACTCCCGGAATTTTATCCTCGCGATTATAATAATCCATAAAAATCGAGAAAGTGTGATTTAACACGTAAACAAATTAAACATTACGCAGCCTCAAGGGTCTGCTTAAAATAAAGTCTACAATTTACTCAACTTTTTTTCTAAAAACATTGATTTTTAGCCCAATATGTGAACACAAAACAGACACGTTTTGCCTGACTCCTCATATAAAAGATCTAAGAAAGATAGTCCTCGCCATCAGTAACCCTTTTAAATTGTTATCAGATTTTTTGGATCGGTTAATTTTTTAGAGAGGTTGTTCGATGCGTCTAATCGATTACACGCATTGTTGGTCCTTGAAAAGAATTTTTTTGCACAAAAAGTTCATTCTTTGTGAAAAACATTCTGCTCCAAGCGGGATCCGCGACAAAAAAATTTTTGTAGGGGGTCAGAGAAATTTTTTAAAATTTTTTTCAAAAACAATTTTATTCCAAACAATGGGGCTATTTACGTGGAAAAAATATTTTTGGTCGTTTTTGAAAAAATGGACTTTTTGATTTTTCCCCAAAGGTCGCGAGTTCGAATCCCGCTTGGAACCAAAATTTTTTGCACAAAGTTAAGTATAGATTGGCCAAACACATTCTGGCAATAGTGTAAATAATCTTTGTTTGATTAAAAATAAACGGCTTAAATTGTTTTAAGACGTTTAATTGTGCTCTTACAATGTTTGTAAGTCTAAACTTGAAACTTACAATAATTGTAAGCCATGAAATTGTAAGTATTGGAAGCTTACAATATAGATCTAGACCTAAGAATAGGCCTAAGCGTAGGTATAGGCCTAGACCAAGTCTAGGTCTAAACCTAGATTTAAGCATAGACCTAAGCCTAGATATATGCCTAGACCTAAGCCTTGTCCTAAACCTAGACCTAAGCCTTGGTAGAGATTTTATGTCATCAACTGGCAATGTCACCAACTGTTATCTAATTCTATTAAACCGGTTATTTAAATGTTTCTACCCGTACAAACACTCAAAAAAGAACAAAAAAAGCTTTTAAACTCAATAAACCTACATGAGTTGAGTAAAATTGCGCATATTTGTCATGTTCTTCACTTGTCTTAGCATTATTCAGCTTATACAGGAATATTATCTAAAAAAATGTCGCTTGATCACATTCATAGGCACAAAAAGATTGAATTTATCGATTTTCGATTAATTAAATGTTCATTCGATGAATTAGAATTCGATCAAGTGTCTAGTCGTTGATGCGTCTCTTATCGATGAAATGTCCGTTCTATGTACTGTTCAGTTGATAAAGTGGTTTCGGTCAACAAAGTGTTCATTCGGTAAGACGTTCATTCGATGAAGTGTCCAGTCGATACAGTGTCCAGACGATGAAGTGTCCGGTCGATGAAGTGTCCAGTCGATAAAAGATTTACGATCGATGAACCATTCAGTCGATTAGGGCGTCTGATAAAAAATTTTTAAATTCTCAAAAATCACCCTCAGGGTTCGAACCAGCAGACCCAACGTTGTTTAACTTGCTAGATCGATGAAATCGCTTGCAACTGGGATCGAGAAGTTTTCTATAATACAGTTAACTCTCGTTTTAAGCTCCCCCCCCCCTCGCTTTAAGCCCTCCCACCCGCCATTCGCTTTAAGCCCCCTTCCGTTAAATTTTCTGACGCGAAATTTTTTCATTTTTTATGTCGTTCGAATTTTCTTTCAATTTTTTATTCATTCTCATTTTTATCTAATCTTGTTCCATTTTAGCGTTGAAATGACGATTTAAAAAAAGAGAGAACGCATTTTGTTGAAAACGAAGGTGGAGATTATTAGAGAAGCAGTGACCAAGAGCACTCACTTTTTGGCAAAAAAGCATGATATTACGCGCAAGTCCATTCGACGAATTATGGCCGACAAAACGGATTTGTTTATCTCTTTTTTATCACCACTCCTGTTTTTTAGCTCCACAATCGAACATGGTGGGACTCCGCGCGTTCACGGAAGAAAACAGCCAGGTTGAAGACGAATTAGCTGAAGTGCTGGGAAAAAACTCGCTTTAATCTCCCTCTTTCTTTAACTCGCTTTAAGCCCCCTCCCTTGAGAGTGAGGGGGCTTTAAGCGAGAGTTGATTGTATCATTTTTTGAAACAGACCATAGTGTGCCGTCCACCGACCCAATAGGGCGAGGATTCAATTATCTCTTGTATCAAATCTTTTTATCTGGCAAAGTTCATCGATTTGAATTTAATTTTCTTAAAAACTATAAAAGATGTTTTATGCGGTTTTTTGTATATTGTTGCAATGGTAAAGTTCTACCAGAAGCTAACGAAATTTAAAAAAAACTCATTTTCTAAGGTACATTTTTTCATTAAACAAACTTCTTTAGTATTTTTAGTTACATACAAATTTTGATCAAGTTTTTCATAAGATGTTCATTTGTTTAATCTCTTATCTAAACAAGACCGCATCAAAAAATCTTTTAGGTTCACAAGATACACTCAAAAAGTTTATGTTCAGTCTTAGAAATAATACCTTGTATATGACAAAAAAATTTATGAGAGAAAAAAGTTATTGTGTGTGAGAAAAAATAAATTATTAGGTTGGTGCATAATACAACGATTGTAAGGCCTTTATCTTTTTAAGAAGAAAAGCTTTTATAGTGATTTTGGTGCCATTGTAAAGCTGCATACATAAGATTTAATTTAATACCAAAATCTTTCGATCAAATCTTCTCTAACCGAAGCTATGATAAAATAAAGTTAAGGCAAAAATCCATGACTTTTAATGACCTATACCAGCTTATTTTTTATCATGACTTTTGGTAAAACAAGGGTTATTGCCAGGGCCGTAGCCAGCATATCGCAACCTATCGCATTGCAATAGGTTTTGCCTTGCGATATATCTCAAAAGGGTTGCGATATATCGCAAAATTACGTGGCTGATTTTCTATTAAAACCTCCCACATGGACGTTTCTTCAAGAGTTAAAAATAAAAATTTTTGCGATAGTTTGTGAAACATTTGCGATAGGTTTTAAACTTTTTTTCTAACAATTTGCAATATTTTGCTAAATTCCTTGGCTACGGCCCTGGTTATTGCAGTAAGTTTAGTGTTATTATAAAGTCCCTTTAACCGGCTTTCGACCGACTCCAAGATCATAGAATCAAGATTTATAAAAGCCAGATTAAACCCCAAAAGAAAATTAATATGCATTGTAAAGTTAGATGAAAATGCAAAAAATCATGTATTTTTTAGCGTTTGTTTTGAATTTTTTTATCATAGCTCTTCAAAGAAAACATTTATGAATTAGTTTGGTATTATTTGATAGTTTATGTAAGCAGCTTTAAAGTGAGATGAAAATCAATGCATAAGCCTTTTTCCATAAAAAGTCAGAGGCTATACATCATTGTAGAATTATGCACCAATCCAATTGGATTATTTATGAATATATGATATGAATAGGTTTTATGAATTAGTTTAGTAAAAAAGTTTCATCCAAAATTTTTCAGCTTATTCTCCGAAACATATGATTCTCCGAAAAATATCATATTTTTCTCTATTCATTTTTATTCAAATATATACATTATTCACGAGTGTATGTAACAAATTGGCAATAGAGTTTCCATTATTTTCGGGTGTTTGTCTTTTTAGTCAGTGTATAAAAATTTTTATTGAGTTTAATGGAAAACAAATGTATTAACGGAAATGTTTGGAAAAGACCTTTTCATGGAATTAATCTAATTTTTATTTTCTAAAATGCCATTTAGCGGTCTTCGCGTTTCTTAACAATTTTTAAAACGGATGCAATTTGACCGAGTTGATAACCAAAAAGGATAATTGCGTTATTTAATATTTGGATTATCGTAGAATTCTGAAAATCTAAGACGTTATTTTGTTTCTATTTAAGGCTGTTAGTAGGGCGTAAAAAAGGTGATGTGGAATGACTTCAGTTTTTCATTTGATTCTCTTTTTTAGCGCAGTTCTCTACAAAGCTTTGATCAAATTTATTGGCTAGCTATAAGATCAAGAAATTGAAGTGAACTAGCGAACTAGGGGCGTCTAAGCAATTGTAATTTGACCGATTTGGCTACCAAAAACTGAAAAAACTACCACAATTAGCTTTTGGGGGTGCAGAAAAAATGGGAATTAAGCAATACGTCCCTTAAGCAATAAATTGCGATCACTGACAAAAAAGTAAGCATCAGGGAAAATAATTTCCGCACCAAAAAATTTCTCCATCCCTGCCTTGTATATATTGATATGTTGCAACGAAAATCCTTAATTAATTAGTTCCATTCCCCCACATCATTATGTCACAGACTTACTTTCTTTTACTTGAGGGAGGGGGACCCTTATGATTTTTTATCTTCGCTTCGATTTTTGGTGAATTCTTATCCTAAACCGGGCGGTTATCGAAAATTCGGTTTCGATTTTTCGAAACCCAAAACCTCGAAATCGAAACTTCGTGGTCAAAATTTTGAAACCAAAGCCACGGTTTCGACGCATCACTAGTGACCCTCCAATGTTTGTGAGAAAAAACATCTCGGTCGTGAATACAGAATGGAACCATATTTATATGAACAGAAAGTAAGCTCGATTTTGGGCGTTTTTTAGAATAGGGTAATTTTACTGACTCGCCCTGTATTTCCTTAACTCGATTTGTTTTAGCCCAATGAGTTTCTTTACTTTTACCCTAATGAGTTTTTTTACTAACTAAACTTAAAACTTAATCTGTGAAAAATTTGTGAGAAAACTTGTGTCACCGGTTAATCCGTTCAATTGTTATACTTCTTGTTAGCCGTTAGAGAAGCGAGATCCAACCAAAACACCTGCCTAGAGCGATCAGCTCTAGGCCATTTCAGTCCTCTGCCTCGCCAATCTATCGGCTAGTACTTCCGATGATTATGCTTAATAAACAATTCTTGAGTAACTCATCTTGTTAAACTTCATAAACAGTAACAACATAACTGTTACACTTGTGCTGTGTAGTACTTTTTGAAATATTTTTGAATTCTGTTTGTAAAGTGTTATTTTTCCAAAGTAAATCTTTTTATGTATGCGATTTAAAAAAAAACTTCAGTTATGACAGCTAATTATGTTTTGAATGGCACTCTTTTCATAGTTTTTTGGTCTAGATGGTGTGTTTGACAGTTAGGGAAATGTCTTTTAAATTCATTATTCCATTTTTTTCATTTTTATTGATAAACTAGCCTGGCGCACGCTTCGCGCACCGATATTACGTCGATTTTACAGATATCAATATTGCAAACGTCGACGTTACAGATGCTGACGCTACAGAATAAAATTGACCCGGGAACAAACCACCATGGCAAAATAGTTAAGACACCACGACTGCACTTTGAGGTAGAAGTTCGAAGCCAGTATTTAACACAAACTTTTCGAGAAAACCGAGCTTTGGGTGTCACAAAAATTTTGTAAGGATACTTATTTTGATAATGAATTTTATCGATTTCTAGAAAGATTCGTTCAAAATCTCTTTTACCAAAGTTGTAGAGCTTGATTTCTTCTACAATTTTCTTAAAGGTTATTTTTGATGAAAATCGATAGAGAAATGAGAAAATCGCACGAAAAAGTTATAACCCTTGAAAAATTTTGTGACACGTTTTGTGAAATAAAGCTCTGTTTTCTTAAAAAAGGTGTTTTAAAGCTTTTCCGATTTTCATGTAATTTTTTGCATATGAAGTTTTTATGGGGTATTGGCTAGGTTCTTTGTAGGTAACTCAAAAATCTGCTTTTTCAATAAATAAGATATTTTGCCTGAAAAAAAGCTATTGGAAATCAGTTTTTTCAATCTATACTTATTTGTTTAGCCCTAAAAAATATTTTTCTGAACAAGTTATGACCAGAGCGAATGTTATAGTATGAAATATATCGATTTTACAAAAATCACGAAAATGGCCTCATTCAAAAAATATTTGAAAAATTTCTATATCTCAGCTATATAGAGAGGTACCAAAACGTACCTTGTAAAAACAAAAACTAGACCCTTAGTACTTAGTATCAAAACAACATTTGTTGAAATCGACTCGTCTCCCGATGTCTTCCGATGGTTTTATTTTTATTAGTTTGGTTTTTTAGATAATCAATTTTAAAATGTCGATATTTGGTTATAGAAGTCGATTTTTGACAAAATTTTCGACCCCACTAGGTTTTTCTAGTCGGGAAATCGATTGCGCGCATTTTCGAGTCATGAAAAAATTTCTCTAACCCTGATTCAGGAAATACAAATTTTTGAGCCATTTTAGGGGTATAAAAAACTCCTGATTTTTTAAAAAAGATATGGATATTGACACAAAAATATGGGTTTTGCTCAAAAAGACCGATTAGATCGTATTCAGCATACACTCTTACTCACTACTGAAAAAAATTTCATCGAAAACGGATGAAAAATGCTGAAATTAGAGCATTTTTTTTGAGCCACAAGAACTCATTGAACCCAATAGTTCAATTTTTAGTATAAGCTCCCAAAAAGTCGCCCAAAACACACTTGGATAATGCCAAAACCGAAAAATAACACCGGGAATCAATTCCCCACCCTAAACATGGTAGGAAGTAAAAAAATTTTGAAAAAAACTAATTTGCAAAAAATGACCTTCGACCCTGATTCAGGGAATGGGGTGGGGTGTATTAAAGCAAAAATCAAACATTTTTGGATTTTTATGAGAAAACCGTCGATTCTTAGGTTTTTCTAGGCGGGAAATCGATTGCGCGCATTTCCGAACCGTAAAAATGCTTTCTTGACCCTGGTTCAGGGAAGGGATATGTATTTACGTAAATAAATTGATTTTCGCTTCAATGCACTGATTTCTTCCCTGAATCAGAGTCAAGGAAGCGCTTTCATGGTCCGGGAGTACGCGCAATCGATTTCTCGCCTAGAAAAACCTAAGAATCGACGGTTTTCTCATAAAAATCTGAAAATGTTTGATTTTCGCTTCAATACACCTACCCCCATTCCCTGAATCAGGGTCAAGCGTTTTCATGCTTTGAGAATGCGCGGCATCGATTTCTAGCATAAAATTAAATTACCTCCATAAAGGTCATTTTTTTTTAAATTTGAGAAAAAATTTTTTTCTGAGATCCGGCTCAGAAATTTGGTATCCCGGAGTTTATGGGCATGAAGAACACGAATCCGAAGAAATTGTTTGATTTTGACTACTAGAGGCACCCCCCTCTACGAGTGGAAGGCCCCTTCCAAACGGTCTTTCCTTTGTAGACCAATTTCGACCATATTCCTGAGATCTAGGACACAAAAATAACGTGCTTCGCGTCTAGAAAAACGATAGAAATGTCAAAAATTTTGTCAAAAATCGACTTCTATAGCCAAATATCAACAATTTAAAATAAGGTTCCATCTTTGATAGCACAGATTTTTGAAAAAGCTCGGACATTGGCACGAAAACACGAGTTTTGCTCAAAAAGACTGATTGCATCTTATTCCGCATAAATGTTTATCTACTATTGAAAAAAATTTCATCGCAATTGAGCAAAAAATGCCGGAATTAGATTATTTTTTGAGGGACAAACATTATAAAACAGCCCAACATTTATTGAGGCAATTTAAAACTCTCTTTTAACAAAGGAGTTTTTTGAAAATTAAACAACACGTAGTTTTGCAGAAGTTTCTTGAGGACCAGCAACTTGTTTTTATTACGTCAAAAATCATAAATGATTGTTATTATAATTTTTTGATGGTAAAATTTGTAATTTGGATATTGGCGGGATCTAACCCTACACCAAATGACTAAAATAAAGCATACATGAACAAGAGGGAGGACAAACCACCTCGAGGCTATATGTCGACCAAAAAAAGGTTGGCACCCATTTACATTATTTAAAAAAATGTTATATGCTTTTATGTTTTGAGTTATATCCCGAGGTTCGGCTATATAGCCTTGAGACTTGGAAAAGTTTCAACTCAGTCGGCTTTGCAATTTTGGGTAGAAACTGTAGAAAAAACTGGGGTAGAAACACGAGAAACGCAATTTTTTCGTATTTTTGAGCTAAAAAATCAAAATTGAAGTCTTTTTCGATAAAATTTTTTTCTAAAAAACCGCCTGACGGGGGCAATATAATGAAACATTGGACTTAAGTTAATTTTTATTTTTTTTAAGAAGTTAATTTTTAGTTTCTAAAATGCCTTCTCATTTCTTCTAAAAAGATAACTATGATAATTATGGTAGTTAATGTTTTCGGTCACGAATTCTGAAAAAATGTTAATTTGTTTCTATTTAAGGTTGTTAATGAGGCGTTAAAAAGTCATGTGGAATGATTTCAGTTATTTATTTGAAATGAGGCTTAGTTCCCTCCCCCCCCCCCTCCCATGAAATCCTAGAATCGCCACTGAGCTAGGACATTTATCGAAAGCACAAAGGTCGCGGATTTCTAAATAAGATCTTATGACATAAGTATGATACTGCTGTGTATTGTCTCTGTAAGTAAAGTCGATAAAGTCGAGTTGATCGAATTTTAATCGACTCTTATTCACTACTATGTATGAAAAAATAATAACAGAAAAATGATCTACAGTCAAAAATAGGCATATGCAAAAAATCATGAAAATCGTAAAACTTTAAACCCTGACCAGGATTTGAATCTGCGACTTTAAAGTGCAGTCATGGAGTATAACCATTTGACCATGATGATTTGTTCCCTTGTAAACTTTATGCAATTTTCCGGACTCGTATTTTGAGCAAAAATTTTCCAATGTTGAAAATGGATCAAAATTTTCTTAAACTCAGATTCAAATCTAATATTTTATATCTCCAATATTTTAGAGAATATTTAGGCTTCAATGAATAACGTACGTTCAAAATGTCTGGATGAAAAAGATTTACAATTTTCTGTATATACAATAGAAAATGTTCTATTTGGATACCTCATGTTGATTATTATCATATTCGCGTTTATTGGGAATCTCATCAATTTATTAGTACTAACTGCTCCAGGAATGACTAATAGGTATAAACAACGGTGTAACTCTCCCCTCTAGTTGCAAAAAGTAGAATATTTTTATAAGCACTGAAATTTTTGAAGGAAGATTGTAGACAGTAGATAGCAATGGGGAGGGGGAGACAATCTTCCTTCTGTCTAGAAAAAAAAGTAATTTTTTCTTAAAAAATGCATTTTTTCAAACAAAAAAGTTTAGGCCAAATATTATTTTGGCTAGTCTAGCTGTTTGTGATATGCTATTTTTACTAATACTTACGCCTCATTCCTTAGCATATTACCGAATTTTCTACCTCAATTATTATTTCCGTCTATTTTATATCAAGTTCAATTCGCATCTGTTAGCCCTAAGCAATTGGGCATCAGCTGCTGCTATTTGGTATTTTTTAATGATCTTTTAATTTGTTTTGCTTACAAGGAACACGTCAGAACTCAGTCTGAAATTTTTTGACGAAACCTATATAGTTTTGTAGAGCATACTCGACTTGGTGTTAAAAAATGAAAAAATTAGCTGCTGAAAATCTATCCATGATGAGATATACTCGTTTTTAAATCAACAAATAGCGTTTTTAAGGAAATAGAGGGGGTCCAAAAACAACTTTAACTCACATGTTTCATCGAAATTTCGTCATTTTCCACCGTTTTTGGCTATGGCGAACATTTTCTGATAGTTTTTAGAAAAAGCTGAAAATTTTTTGAAAAATTGGTTTTTGGGGGCTAAAAACGGTGGAAAATGACAAAATTTCGATGAAACATGTGAGTTAAAGTTGTTTTTGGACCCCCTCTATTTCCTTAAAAACGCTATTTGTTGACTTAAAAACGGCTATATCTTATCAGGGGTAGATTTTCAGCAGCTAATTTTTTCATTTTTAACGCCAAGTCGGGTATGCTCTACAAAAATTTATAGGTCTCGTCAAAAAATTCCAGACTGAGTTCTGACCTGTTCCTTGTTAGAGATGCAATAAACTGTTTAGGTTCATTTTAATAGTCTGTTGGGAGAGATTAGTCGCCATTCGCTATCCTCTAAATGCTAGAAACTATCGATTATTTAGTTTGAAGATAATAATACTAGCCAATATTGTATTAACAGGACTATTGACATTTTACACCCACTTTGCATTTGATTATTTTATAACGAATTATTGTAATGCAACACAACTTATTGCAAAGTGGACTTTTATTGGGAAGGATGAAATTTAGTAAGCAAGTGATAAAACTCAAAAAGGAACCATTAGGAAAATATTATTTTTTTGGATATTTCGGTTCCAAGAAACTGAACCGCAAGAATTTTGAAAGTAGGCCGGAACAGGAACTGAAAGAAATCTTTTGGATGGAACCAGGGGCCTGTTGCACAAAATAAAAAGTGTAAAGTTGAAGCAATTAATGCACTAAAAAATTGTAAAGCGCAAACTTTACACTTTTCATTTTGTGCAATAGCCCCCGCAAAAAAAATTTTCAAAAATATTCAAAATTGTCATTTTTAAAAATATTCAAAATTTGCCAAAAATCGTCATTTTATGTGCATTTCAGCTTTAAAGGACCAGTCCAGTCAGTTACCGTAGAAATCTTACAACCATATGAAACAATTATATATTCGGAAAGTTCATGAAAAATGAAGCATTTTTTGTTTTTACAATAAATTTTGAATCGCTACCGTTGTCGAGATAATCGCGTTTGAAATTGGCGATTTTTTACATTTTTAAATTCTTTGGCGGGAATTTAAAAATGTAAAAAATCGCCAACTTCAAACGCGATTATCTCGACAACGGTAGCGATTCAGAATTTACTGTAAAAACGAAAAATGCTCCATTTTTCATGAACTTTCCGAATATATATAAATTATGGCAAATTTCGCCAATTTAAAGAATTTTCAATTTTTTACCTCCTTCAGTTGGAGACATAGAGGCATTTTGTAGATAACGCTTTTTTTAACTTGTTCATAAGATGATAGGGGAGATTTTTCTGCAACTTTTTATAGTTCAATCTAAGCCCAACGAGACATCTATGATAGGTTTTAGTGCCAAAAACGATATTTTTGGGGGTCAAATTTTAGAGAGTTTTTTTAGAAAACGTAATTTTATCAGCAAAAAAATGATGTTTTTGGGAAAGTTAATATACCATTATGTAGCGCAGATCACCAGCTTCCCAACGCCACCTTGATTGTAAAAATCGAATTTAATTAAGGTACACTTTGTCCATTAAAACTTTTGGGTAAAAAATGGCAATATGGCCAAATAGCCCATATCCATATCTCCGGAACCACGAAGGCTACGGGGCTACTTCCAACGGTGATTTTTACTTACTCACCGAGTATATAAAAAAACAGTAAGATAACAAGGTATAGGTAGACCAAGGTATCACTAGCGATGAATATGGAATATTTTTTTTATTCGCGACGTTTCGTCGTATAACGACTTCTTCAGGCTAAAAGAAACAATATAGTACATGGTGAAACAAAAATAATTAAAACATGAGCAAAAATACGTTACAGTTTAAATAGTACGTGAATTTACAATTTGAAAAAGGGTTGTCAGGGGGTATAGCACAAAAGTAAAAGAGTAAAGGAAAGTGTAAGTGAAAAGTGCAAAGTGCACTAAAATGCATAAAGAACGTCAAAATTCACACTTAGTACTTTTGCGTAGAGTGTGAAATTTGCAGTTTTTATTGCATAGTGAAATTTGCACTTTTCACTTTTTACACTTGTACTTATGTGCAATACCCAGATAAAGTTAACTAGTATGTAAGAGCTTAATCGATAAAAAGCTGGATGCCCTCCATGGCCATTGCTTTCATGCACTCACTTGAATCACGGGCTCTTTTCTGTAACCCCAAAGTCTATGTACGCTATATTGACGACACGTTTATCGTAGCAGATTCCGATGAAGCCTTACAATCTCTTTTCGCTAATCTTAATTCCCAAAACGAAAATATCAAATTTACGATGGAACGACCCAATGAACAGGGATGGCTAGCTTTTCTCGATACTGAAGTTCGAGTTTCTGGGGAACGTTTCGAAACTCGCTGGTATAGTAAACCTTCCTCCAAAAATATTCTTTTGCATTCTAAATCGGCACACCCAGCAAAAATAAAAAGCAATATCATTTCA
>JAQGBS010001203.1:0-16643 GCA_034698545.1 Acrobeloides obliquus | reverse complement strand
TTTTAAGCTATTGCTCAACCCGCTAACCTTACAAATTTATGAAGATATGACCTTTTAAATTAACGATATATATATATCACGAGCAAAAACGGGTTAAATAAATTTATTCCTTAGGCCTTAGGCTTAGGTTTTAGGCTTAGGCTTTAGGCCTTTGGCGTTAGGCTTAGGCTTTAGACTTAGGTTGTTGGCTTAGGCTTTAGGCTTAGGCTTAGGTTTTAGGCTTTAGGCCTTTGGCGTTAGGCTTAGGTTTTAGGCTTAGGCTTTAGGCCTTTGGTGTTAGGCTTAGGTGTTAGGCTTAGGCTTTAGGCCTTAGGCGTAGGCTTTAGGCCTTTGGCATTAGGCTTTAGACTTAGGTTTTTGGCTTAGGCTTTAGGCTTAGGTTTTAGGCTTTAGGCCTTTGGCGTTAGGCTTAGGTTTTAGGCTTAGGTTTTAGACTAGGTTCTAGGCTTAGGCTTTAGGCTTTAGGCTTTACGCCTTAGGCAAAAAACGATATTAGTGCTAAAAAAATATTTTTAGTCTGAAAAAATATTAGTGCTAAAAAAATATTTTTAGTTCTGAAAAAAATATTTTTAGTGCTGAAAAAAATGGCGTCCTTTAAGTATGTTTATCGTGATATCCCTTCTTATTCTGAAAGGCTCCAAATACTCTGTATTGATTCCTTAGAAGTACATCTCCTTCGCTCCGATCTTATTCCATTTCATAAGTTTGTAACCAAGAATATCTTTTTCCAAACCAATTGTCCTATCTTTTGTGACTTCTAGTCTACGAGAACAAACCCTAGGGAGATCATTCTCACTAGGAGTACTAAAAATGCCAGAAATGATTTCTTTACTATTCGATTAGCCAAATTATACCTCAAACTCCCTTCAGATATTACCTCCCTCTTCTTTTCCTTTTTTCAATCAAAGGTCAAAAGGCTGGACCTCTCCGTTTTGCTCAATTAAACTTTTTAGGCTAAATGATATTTTTCGGATTAGATTTTATCATATTGTGTTTGACTATATTTACTGTACCTGTTATACCTTATTTTACACAGTCCTTGTGACTGGAGTAAAGTTTAAAGTTTAAAATTAGCTTTTAATTGCTCGCAGTTCATAGTTTATTTTTTACCGAAATAACTCTTAAGAAAAAACGTTTATAAGCGTAATATTTTAATGAGTTTCGCACGAGGAATTTGCGCTACAGTGAATAAATTACAGACAATGCTATAAAAGTTATTCTTGTATCTTTCTATATATATATTACCGTTTTATCTGATCAAACTAGTTTTATCTGAAAGAATCGGATTTTTGTGTATTTCCATTGTAAAACCTAAGTTTTAGACTACTTTTTCCACAACATGACCCCATATACCCTACATAAAAGTGGTAGCCCGCATTCACAGCTTTCGAATGATACCAAGATCAGCGGAAATGGATTTAGCCATCAAGAGATATTCTCGAAATACTAAAGTATAAAAAACCTGCAGAAAAATTTCCTGGGCACAAATTTCCTGAAGGCCAAAATTGGCATTTTTAAAGGTTACACACCATTTCAAACGCTCAAATATGTTTATTTTGCGTCCAAATTTCATATTACATATTCAGTTTGCCTAGTGCCTCTGGAAGTTCGAACTTTCGAGATATCGTCTCTTAAAAACTTTTATCTAGAATACCTTTTTTAAGAAAACAGAGCTTTATCTCACAAAACGTGTTAAAAAACTTTTTAACGGTTATTACTTTTTCCTGCGATTTTCTCGTTTTTCTATCGATTTTCATCAAAAGTAACCTTTAAGAAAACTATAGAAGAAATCAAGCTCTACAACTTTGGTAAAAGAGATTTTGAACGAATCTTTCTAGAAAACGATAAAGTTCGTTATAAAAATAAGAATCCTTACAAAATTTTCGTGACACCCAAAGCTTGATTTACTCGAAAAGTTTGTTTTAAATTTGTGAATGTCATACACAGGGTTAGGATTTCTCCGGATTTATTCAGATTTTCTCGAGGGAATTTGGCAAAATCTGGGGAAATATTTTTCCCCAGAATTACTTGTTTTGAAAATTTTTTCGCCCTCAAACTTGCCTCAGTGGTGCAGTAAAAAAGCAGAGGCTTCGGCCACAAGGTCGCAAGTTCGAATCCCGCTTGGAGCCAATTTGGTCCCAAATTTGCCAATTTAGAACCAAGTTGGCTCCAAGCGTGATTTGAACCAGCGATCTGTCCATGAAGCCGCTGCTTATCACCACACGTGTACAAACACCCCCCCCCCCAAAATTTTGACCCTTTGCGCGCGGAACATAAAATTTCGATTTTATGCTAGGTGGGTTTTGGCGACCTTTTTTTTGGTTGATTTTTTTTGGCTCCGCGCGCATTTGGTTTCGGGGGCGGGGACTTGGCTTAAAATTTTTCAAAAAATCACCTTGGTCCCCCAAGGTCTTGCGCGCGGCGCGCGACCCCCCCCCCCCCAATTTGGGGGGGGGGGGGATTGTACACGTGTGGCTTATCACTGCACCACCGAGGCAAGTTTGAGGACAAAAAAATTTTCAAACCAAGTAATTCCAGAAGGAAAAAGATTTCCCCAGCCAAAAAAAGATTTCTCTAGAATTCCCCCGGGGAAATCTGGATTTATCCAATTTCCCCGGGACCGGATAAATTCGGATAATGCTATTTCCCAACCCTGGTCATACATCAACTTGAGTCTTTGATTTTTACCGTGGACTTTTAACTTCGATTGTATAGAAAATTTTCTAATAAGCTTTATTCAAAAAGGAAACGCTTGGAAAACAAAATTAACTTAACTTGTTAGAGTATTATAGATCAGGATTTTTAGCCAATTAGTAACCTTTTCTTTAAAAACATTCAACTTTAAACTATGTAATTAGGATATTATTCTTGTTTTAATTCCATGTTAGTCTTTGAAAGATTATCCTACATAAAATTTTTTATCTAACAAGTATTATTCAGTCATCTTTGAAAAACAACATTAGCTTAGCTTGTTAAAGTATAAAAACTTTGTTAGCTTATTAACATATATTCATCTTTAAAAAATTTCAACCTTCAGCCACAACTATACCTGATCCAAAAACATGTTTTTGAAACAAAATCGAAAATAAATTTTTTGGCAATCGGTACGAAAACACGGTTGTGGAACATTCATAAAGATGACACGAAACGACTTTTCCATAGGAATGAGCGTTTTGCGGGGTTTTTGAAACCCCCAGCTGAAATCTCGTTACCTCGCAATAAAAAGCTGTGATGAAACCTCGCAGCTTTTTATTGCGAGGTAACGAGATCTCAGGTGTGGGGTTTCAAAAAACCCGCACAATGCTCACTCCTACTTTTATACGATAAAGTTGACATGAATAAAGTTGACGCGAAACAATCCTACTCTTTTTTGAAAAAAAGTCTAGGAATTTTTCCACGACGAATTAGGTCATATGGACAAAATAGAAGTTGTATCTCGTGTTCTCAACATTATCATGTCAACTTTATCGTGTCAACTTTATTCATGTCAACTTTATCGTGTCAACCTTTTGTGTCAACTTTATGAACTTCAATTGTGGATCTTCATGTTTAAAGCAATTTTCTCGAACAAACTATAAAATGCTCCCTAGAAAATCTGGCATTTTATTTTCTTAATTCGGCATTTTTCTTTCACCATTAGACCATATTCATTGAAATAATTTCTATCCTTTCCATATTTTTCTTCCTGTTCCTTGTAGGTAAAATTTTTTAAAAGAAGTTACAAAACAATGGTCTTTAGCAGAATAAATGTCCATTCAAGTTATTTTAACATTTTCTTTAATTTTTTTTATATTACGTCAAAGCGCATTCTTGTGCACGGAAAAAGTCATAACAATAAGAATTTTCGCATGAAAGGTTAAGCTGAAAAATTACTTATTTTAATTTAATACGATCATTTATCGAAGATAATCTACTTGCAAGGGAAAATTTTCCGTTGTCAGTACGAAACCTATATTGAAACTTAGCTCAAAAGATTCATTTCAGACTTTTTGAGGCTGTTTGACCCACTAGGAGTGTTCAATATCAGAAAATTTCATCATTTCAGAAATAAAGTCAGTTGTGCATTACTACGAGGTCAAGCCAAAAGATTTTGCCTAGTAGTAAGGTCTCTTCGGATGGCTCTGCACGGCATTACAAGCCGACCATGACGAATCCTTTGAGCTAAATTTCAATATAGGCTTCGCGCTGACAAATGAAAATGTTCCCTTGTTATAGTGACTCATAAGGTCCGAATTTGCAAACTTTGTAAAGGAGGCTAGGCTGTAGGCCTAGCTTCGAAGTATCCAAAATATGCAACCGAAGGCCCCAATTATACATAGGCAAGGGGGGTACTGTACCCCCCCTAATTCGTCGTATCGGGAGAAAAGTTAATGGACCAATTCGTATTTGGGAAGCCGCCCAGACTGAATTCGTTGTGAAAATTCGTATACGAATTCATAAACCGAGAACGAATTCGTATTTCGACTTTTTCGCCTGTCGACGTTTTTTTTTGGTCGACGGTAACCTTTGGGATCAGTTAGTATTTTGGGACCCAGTACCCCTCCCCTCCCCTCCCCGCTTGCCTATGTATGGCCCCAATTGTTGCAAGGCCGAGTGCCTACAGCCTATGCCGTTGTGAACGAATATCTTTTCATGAAAACCTGAGTGCCGGTGGCGCTCGATCTCCAGATATTATACTATAAATAAAAGTTTATAGGTAAAAATGAAATCGACAACTTATTTACTTCCTTATTCATTCTTACTTCTTTTATTCATACCAGTAAAATCTCAGTCCAAGTCTGACAACTCTTCAGCATTCTTATCAGATCCAAGCTATAAGTTCAGTCTCGTCAAGTCAGGACTTGCGCCTCGTCCACTTATGGTCACAATTATGTTTACAGTCACTCCGATCGCTATGTTTCTCCATCTAGCATTCATGTACATAATCCTTTCTTCGAAGAAACGTCAAAAATACAAAAATGCGTTTTATCAACTAGTTGTAGTTATAAGCACGACTGATATATATTGGTCCGGTTATGTAGTTTATCAAGGCTTTTGTAATGTGTTCGATCAATGTCCCTTTGGAGAACTTGGCAATGTTATTATTTCAACAGGTGCACAGTACATGTTCTTTTTATGCATGAACATGGACATGTTGATTGCATTTAATCGTTTTGCTGCCATTGTATTAGCCGGAAAGTACGATAGAATTTTTAGTCTAAAGAAGGGAATAATTTATGTGTTGTTGTTTATGGTAATCTCGGCAATGGAGTGTATGCCAAGTTGGGTTTATAAGAAAAAATATGTAAGTCCTAGATAAAAAAGTGCCTAAAATGTATGATCTAAAATATGATTAAATTGTCCCAACCTCGCGGATATCATCTCTAACTTTTTCTATAGCTTTATATAAATTATAACATTTTTGTTTAGTATGTAGAGCTGCAAACATTTGCTTTTGCAACTCATCCTCCAGAAGAGTTTGTACGACTAATAATATGGTTGGAATTGGCGTGTACTTATGTTGCACATGCGTTTCTAGCCGTTTTGTAAGTGAATTTTAAAATATTTAAAAAGATTTTTTGGTGTCAATTTCTAGCATTGACATACTTCGAAGAGATTTGACAAAATTGGTTTCCCCCCCCCCCCCTCCCTCACATGGAGACTAAAACTACATACACTAAAACACACATTAGCACTACCTGGGATTTTCTAGGGTCCGGATGTATAGGTGTCATGAAAAAAGATTTTTTAATGTTTTTCTAAAAAATTTTGTTTTCGACTTTTCGAAAATAAGGTCAGATTTGTTAAGAAATTTTTTGGCCGTATGGATATGTAGAATTGTTTTTTTTCTCTTGGATGGGTGGGTGGCAGGCATACATTGCCAACGGGGGGGGGACAGTCTCCCTCATGTTGCTAGTATCGAACCGAGAGGATAAATTTTTTTTGTTACATTAACTTTTTTAAAGATACATATGGTCATTCGTCGTCTATAGAAGGCATATCCGTTGCGCACACAACATTATGTCAGCTGAGAAGAAGAAAGAAGGACGCCTATTAATCCAAGCAGTGTTTAGTGGAATCCCTTGTATTTTAATTATGACTTTTCATCATCTCATTCGTTTACCGCTAGTGGAATTGCTAGGCGCCGAATGGTGCTTGTTGAATGGGCCACTCGTCTACCTTTGGTTTAACTCTGAAATCCGATCCGATTTTTTGGAGTTGATTAGATTGAAGAAAGCTACGAGGAAAACTTATTTGAATACATTTATACAAATGAGAAGGCAAAATACGGTTAATGACACATATGGCATAAGTGGAATTGGAAGTGAAAAAGGGATTTGGATGGGCTCAGGCGCATCTGAACATGCTCCACCATTACCGATATCGGATCAGAAAACGTCGGAAGGAATGAACAGGGATCCGTGATTTTTTAATCCTAGAACCATGATAAATAAGTTTACTATTCCGTCTCTCTATATTTTTCTGTACTAAAGGGTTATACAGATATTACGTAATCATGTTGGGGGGAGGGGGGGTGGTAAACCACAAAAAATTGATTACGTAATATCTGGATGACCCCTAACCTGTTGATTTTGATATCGATTTTAATTATTTTTGTATACTCTCATAAATAAGTTTACTAACTTAGAATCTCCATTTTTTTATTTACAATTATGTATATTTCGAGCAAAATTACGCATGAACAAAGAGTTGACGGTCCCCCCTCTCCATCTTGCCGCCTTGAGGAAAAATCCATAAGGTCATCGCCGGAAAAATTCATAAGATCATCGACCACACGCTGGATAAGGGGGTCTGGGAGTTTTGTTGGGAAAAAATTTTATTAAAAAAGATTTTAAATTCGAGTTTTTAGAACAAAAACATTAAAAAAATAGCTACCCAGAAACCCCAAAATTAACCCCTTTTGAGCTTCTACTCGATCTTTTTCAATAAAAATTTTTCCCCCAAAAAACTCCCAGATCTCCCCTATCCAATATGTAGTCGACCATCAAAATTGGGTTTATGGTTGCGGAGATATGAATTTTTAGAAGTTGCTATTTTCATCTTGAGCGCCCTGTATTTTATCGATTAGCAGCAATCAACAAAAAATGCTGTATTTAGTCTAAACATAAAATTCTTTCAAGATCAAAACAAATTAGCATTCATTACATCACGATGGACATTGGAAATTGATTGAAAAATCTGGTTCTTCATTGAAACTTTTCGATTTTGTATAAATACTTGGAGCAAATTCTCCTGATTGCTCTACTTAATATTGACTAAACTCGGCAAAAAATTTTTATTTTCTTTCGAAAATTACCCATTTAGGGATAATTTTATGCGAAAAATTGATCGCGCGCACTCTCGCAATCTGAAAACCGCAGAAAAATGGAGAAAATTCGATTTTCTCGAGAATTGAACAAATATCTCCCATGAATCCCTGCGTGGTTGTTTTTGGCGGGAAAACCGTTTTTTTGAAATTTTCAGGTTGCGGGAGTGCGCGCAATCGATTTCTCGCATAAAATTACCCCTAAATGGGTAAATTCCGGAAGAAAATAAAAATTTTTTGCCGAGTTTAGTCAATGTTTAGTGGCAGCAACCAGGGAAACTTGCTCCAAATACTTTTCAATCATAGGTCGGCAAGGTGGGGGAGGGAACCCCCGATGCGATGATCCCCCACCTAAGATTTTAAAAAAAGGACCTTTTTTTAGCTGACACTCAATTTTTATGGATCACCTCATGTTCGACGGGGTTCATGCCATGGTCCTCCCCTCAATTTTTTTTATGCGTGCGTCGGTCAGGGGGAGACTCCCCCCTTGCCGACCTATGTTTTCAATACTTAATTTTTCTTTAAGATGTTATTTAAAGTTGAATTTTCACTTATTTTACTTTCTTATACATATGCTGAGAATGTGCTGAAGAAAATTCAAGTTAATTGTTGTGCGGATGCCGCGCACGTCTTTATATTTTGGGATTGTAATTCACCAAAAAGATGTTTTCGTGAAAAATCTTTCATTGGAAAATATGACGAGAAAGAAAAATGCCCAACAGTGATGCTACTTTCTAAAGAAGATTTTGCTGGCCAGCACGATCTTATTGGGAACATTTTTGACATCGTCACTTATACATCAAGCAAGGGGTCACGCAGAATTCTTAAAACTTTCACTTTTGAGATTGGTACTCAAGAATATGATCTCGGGAATAATTGCACACTTTTGACACTTTTTGAAGGTTACTTATTAGCATATTAATCAGTCACCAAAAATATTTTAGCGACTGGTGGACCGATAATAAATGTGTTTAACAAATGCCCTTTTGATATTTGGCCTGAAGTCCAAGGAGAACCTTTGGTTGCAGGAGGAGGTTTTCATTTGAAACCTTTTCAAACAAGGAGTTTACAAGTTCCAGATGGATGGAAGAATGGAAAAATTTGGGCTCGGAGAAATTGCGATTCAAATATGATCTGCGACAGTGGGTCTTGTGGAGTAAGTTTAGGGGGTCTCAAAAAAGTGGAATTTTCGTGATTTTTTCATGAATTTTGAACTCGAAATTTTTTTTCTAAAAATGACCCCTATAGGGGAAATTTGATGCGATGAATCAATTGCGCGCACTCTCGAAGTATGAAAACGCTTCTTTGAGCCTGTTTCAGCTTAATACGATAAAATCCGATTTTTTTTCATTTTCGCTTCAAGACGCTACCATGAATCAAATTAAGGAAGCGTTTTCACGCTTCGGGAGTGCGTGTAATCGATTCCCCATATCGAATTACCCCTAGGAACTTTTTGAAAATTCGATAATTTGACGGTTCAACCTGAACTCGAAAATTATGCGAATTTTTAAACGTAATTTATGGATAGCCCCTTGAATGTAATGGCTCTGCTGGAGAACCACCAGTTAGTTTAGTAGAATTTTCACTTCTCCATGAAGATAAACATGATTTGTACTATGTTAGTCTACTCGATGGATACAACCTTCCCGTTTTTATTGAACCAGTTCCCGGCACTTATAATAAAAGTGGAGGTATTTGATTCATTAATAGGAGTGGAAAAGCCGGCTTCACAAAAAGTCATGAAATGGTCTATAATTTATGATTTTAAAGCAAGAAATCAATTCGGAGAACTTTTTGAAAACTGTGCACTCATGTGGTTGTAAATGATCAATTCTTACAGAAATTGTGTTTTAAAACATAAGAGGGACCCTTTGGATTTTTAAAACTTTTTTGAGTCTTGGGGAAGGGGTACATATACCTCTTGTACCCCCTTCCCCGGTTACGGCCCTGGTTTCCCACCCCTAGTGATCAATAAAAATACAGAAAGTACTCATTTCTAGGTGAAAACGATTGCGTTCGAGCTGGAGGATGTTTAGAAGACGTATTGCAAACAGCTCTAGAGGAACTAAAAGTCTACAAAAATAATAATGTTGCGTCTGTAAAATCAGCATGCATGAAATTTAATACGGATGAATATTGTTGCCGAAAAGACTTTGGCACAAAAGAACGTTGTAACCCCAGCAACTGGACAATTAATTATACTGAAATTTTTAAAAGAGGATGTCCTCATGCATTCACATATTCGTTTGATGACAACATGAGTAAATTTACTTGTCGTGGATCAAGTGGTCGACGAAGTCCTGATTACACAGTTCAATTTTGCTAAATATTATGGGAGAATTTTTTATGTTTATACTGTTATTGATAAAATTATCAACAAATCATTTATTCGCCAAGTCTAAATAACTATTAGCGCGACGAATTTTACTTCGAGAATTATAAAGAGTATGACTTTTTGGCGTAGAATATCTCGGTCCAGGCATATATATTTTTGAGTCAGAGCTCCGTCGTTTAAAGTATTTTTCATCAGTATAATGATTTCGCCAAATTTCTACTACTTGTAAATAATATTGTTGGTTGTCCTAAAACTATATAATTGAGGATAGCAAGACGTGTTATAGGACGGAATACACTCAGTGGAGTAGGCCAGGCTCCGAAAATGGGGCCGGTGGGGGCCCAACAGAGTGCCGAGCTTTTCTCTAAGAGGTTAAAAGCTAAAAGCCTAATTTCTTTTTTAAAATGTTGATGGGACCTCAACCTAATAAACCCACATCAAGGCCCCAGGGCTTCATTTGAAAAATTTTTTCTATAAGCCCAAAATTAGCACTTTTTCAAAAATGCATGATTTTTGGACCTCAGATTTTTCAAAAATGAATATTTTTCAAACATTAACTATAGTACCCCTCCTCCGTTATGATGGTCTAGCAATATTTTTTACTTTTTCATTTTTATATTCGTTATAATTAACAGCTTCGAGATAAAAATAATCGTCTGCACCAAGCATGTCATTAATTAACTTAATTTGGTCAACTTGGGTATTTGGTGTATCAAAATTATTATCGTTCTTTAATTTATCCTATAAATTGTTTTCTTGACTAGCAAGGATAGAGATGTTACATACCAAAATAGAAAAAGTGGAAAACACCATGTCAAAACGTGGCATGTACGTGGCAAACACTTTTTAACTCACCTTTTTTATCATTTATGAAATTTATTCGAATAACAAGGCTATTAAATAAAAATTAATGAAAAATTTTCGAAATAGTAAGCATTCGTTTTAGCCCATAATTCATTATAAGTATTTATGGAAATTATCGGCCCGAATGAATTTGATCTTTTCTTTAAAAAACGTTCAACAATCGGGCAAAAAGTTCAAAAACGTGGCAGCGTGGCAAAAGATTTCGTGGCAATGTAACATCTCTAAGCAAGGATTAAGAAAAAAATAAAAGCTTACACGAGTAATATATGCATATGGATTTTTATGATACTTTTCAAATTCAATTTTTAATTCTCTAAAGGTGAGTCTTGACTTCGGGTTTGTAGTCCAACCTGAATTTAAAGGACCAGTTCACTCGAAAAAAACACTATGAAAATGTTATATATATGTTACCGTTTTATCTGATAAAACTAGTTTTATTTGGAAGACCTAGCTTTGGTCTAAGTTTAAGCGTAAGCCTAAGCCCAAGCCTAAGCTCTCTTAAAATAAAAAGTTTTCCCCAAAAACAAATCTTACATAGCAACATTGTTTTATAAATTTCTAGTCCACAATTACTGGGCCTCTCCAATCTATTTCCTTCTATCAAATATTGATACAAAGATCCTAAGATGTCCTTTGGGTCAAATTCAAAATTTTCATATGGAAGCATAGCATATGTTAATATCTCCCAGCATGTAACACCAAACGACCACACATCAGTCGCTTCTCCATATAGACAAGTGCTATAATTTTTTAGGCATTCTATCGCGGTCCATCTAAACGGAAGTTTCTGTAAACTTCTTGATTCGTCCGCAAAAACTGCGGATAGACCAAAATCAGTCACTTCTACATGATAATTACTTTTCATCAAGACATTTCGGGTTGCTAGATCTCTATGGACGATTTGGTGTTTTGAGAGATATTCCATTGCCTAAAGGTGTGTTATAAAAAATTATATTCTTATTCCGAGCACTATTTCCAAGTGGAGTCATATTGGATGTTTAAACCCCTTCCCAAACATGAGAAATCGGCATAGGCTCTAATGGAACAAAGAGAATGGAACGATACGAATGAAACAATACGAATAAAATGACATAATGGGACGAAACCAAATTCAGGGGTTTCGTGTTAATATTCAGACAAATTCAAACTCGAATTATTTTGATTTTTGTAAATCATTTTCAGACAAATCGTTTCATTCATATCGTTTTATTCGATCGAACGATACGAATGAAACGACTGAAATAGAGCAGTGGATTAAGCATCAACGCCAAAACTTAAAGCAGAAACCAACAGTGAAGGTTCAAGACCGGATAGTCCAACAAACCTTTGCGTTCTTCACGACATTCGTATCGTTTCAAACCTTTCGTTTCGTTTCATTCGAGTCTAAGTCAGAAAATCTTGTTTAAGAGCCTTACCGACGCTATTTGATAACAATAAAGTATTAATTCTCTTGGGCCAAGAAAATTTTTCTTTACACGAAGAAACTTGTATAAAGAACCTAATGGTCTTAAAGGAGTGACTATTTGTATATTTTCTGCAAAACAAATTCCTATCAATGTTAATAAGTGTTCATGTTCAAGTTGAGCCATAATTCCTGCTTCATCTAACATATCCTAAATCTGTGATTTATTTCACGACAACACTTTTATAGTCTATTTCGCGAGAAGAGTCGAAAAAAGTTGGCACTCCATAGTGCAGTTGATAAGGAAGCCGGCCATCCGATCTGGCAAGTTAAGCAACATTGATACCGCTAGGTTCGATCCCACTGGGGTAAAACTTTTGGTTTTAAAGGTTTTTTATTCAAGAGCAAAATTTCACTTACGCAATAGCGTACAAAGGTTTGATTCCCGCTTGGTTCATTTTTTAACTTTTTTGCCCTTTATTATTTAAAAAATGAAAGACTGAATTTTTTATAACTCGTCAAGATGAATAAAATAAGATCAAAATTATTCAATTTGAAAATGGTTTTGAGTTATTGAAACGAAAACATGAACCAGGGTTTTCGTTTCAATACCCAAAACAATTTTCAAATTTGATAATTTTGATGTCATTTTATTCATTTTCCAAGATTTTGGGAAAAACATTTGTCCATAGTGGCGGCCAGTATGAATTATCCGTCGTGTGGATTATTCTTGAGCCATTTTTATGACTCTTCTCATGAAATAGGCTACATCGAAAAGCTCTCCAATCAACGAACAATACATGTTGTACCTTTTCAATACTTGGATTGACTTTTTTCTTTTTGTTAATAACTTTAACGGCAACTGGTAATTTCTTATTATTTAATTCTGTAAGTATATATTTTGCCTTAAATATGAAAATTAAATATATTATAAGCAGAGTAATATATTTAGACTTAGGTCTAAGTCTAGACCTAAGCCTAAGCCCAGGCCTAAGCATAAGCTATGCCTGAAAGTCAAATATGCCTGTAACAAATATAAGTCAAAAAAATTGTTTACCGCATAAACTGCACCAAATTCTCCTTCGCCAAGTTTCTGCTTCTCGTCAATAATCAGTTCATTAATTTTGATCAAGCGTAATTTACTCATGTTTGGGCCACTTCGCACTTTGCTCCTGCTAGGAACCATATCCATTGGTATAAAATTTTCCTGCCGTTTGGGTATTTTGCGCTGCCGACAAACGATCCAAAGAATCATAGATGTCACAATTGCAACGATAGCAATCAAGACAATAAATATTATTATCCACTTATTATTTTCTTGTCGACTCGGTATTTTTGAAGAAAACTATAATATTTTTTGAGGGCTCAAATCAATTAACACCCGCTTTTTCGAGGACTTAGTCCGCATGAGTCTCAGCACCAACGGGGTCCAAAATTCAGCCCCCTTAGGTTTTGGCTTCGTGGAAGCCGAGGCTCACAGCCCACTATGTGCAAAGACATGGTCTTGAAAAAAGAAGGTGAGCAAGAAAATGTGCGCGATTGCGCACAGCTCTAAGCATGAAAAAGAGAATTTTCCTCAGTTTAATCAACGTTGTGACTATGTTAGTTGCCAAACTCTAGGCTAAACAATCAAACCTCTTTCATTCCAGCCACTTTAATTTGACAAATTCCAGGCAAGATTCTATGGCATTCAATATCATCCCATTTACCAGAAATCCACTTAGGGTTTCCCACATTTGTAGTTGCCATAACACCGCAATGTTGCCCGTCTTGTTCTGGATCATTGTCTGGCTGATCGATTTGCCAGTTTGTATAATCCAAACTATCTCCATTCTCCCAACTATAATTTAAACCATGTTTTAAGCTGTACAGGCCAATATAAATAAAATCTTGTGCATAACTGGCAAAATTGTCTAAAATTTTTAGAGTTTTATTACAGGATGTATAAAAAAACGATTTTTTCATGTCTTTTCGACCCAAAAATTTGTTCAAAAATGACCCTATTAGAGCTAATTTAATGCGGGGAATCGATTGCGCGCATTCCCGAAGCTTGAAAATGCTTCCCTGACCCTGATTCAAGAAATTAGTGCATGTATTGAAGCGAAAATCGAACATATACTAATTTCCTGAATCAGGGTCAAAGAGAAATTTTCAAGCTTCGGAAATGCGATCAATCGATTTCCCGCATAAAATTACCCCATGAAGATGATTTTGGGACAGAAAACCGAACAATTTCGATTTTCTCTTCAACCAAAATTCTTATTTCTCTGAATCAGGGTCAGGGAAGCGTTTTCAAGCTTCGGGAATGCGCGTAATAAATCGCATAAAATTAGCCCTAATAGGGTCATTTTTGAACAAAAATTTTCGAGTCGAAAAAACATAAAAAAATCGCTCAAATTCCAGTTTTTTATACACCCTATAATGCGTGTCTACCTAATAAAAACTGATTTTCTTCGTCGGAGTGAATGGAGGCTAATTGCCCTTTCAACTTTAAACATTCAAAGGTTACACGGGTATGATCTGCCGGACCAACGTTCTAAATTAAATTTTTACGTTATGATTTTAACGTGGTCTTAAAATCAGACAAAAAGTATCCAAAAAAATGTTTGTTTCTAAGGCTTTTCCAATGTAAAAACGAATAAAGGCTAGCAAGTCAACATCGCAAACTTGATTTTCCATATGACAAGAAGAATTTGAGCGAAAAAAATCGCTCAAAAAAATCAAAATTGCCTTTTTGGGGGGCATCCTGTAATTTTAAAGAAAAATTCAAATTTTACCTTAAAGCATTTATTTGTCTCAGGATAATATTTCCATTCAAGTGTGCAGGTAGTATTTGCATCTAGACCTTCATCGTCAACTTAAAATTCAATTTTATCAATTAACAAAGCAGACAAAGTACCATCATTTAGGATTCCAACTGTAACCCCTTCACTTGTTATTAAATTACCAGTGGATGACTTTAGCCAACATGTTCCTCCTTGATAGGTATTCCAAGAATAGGCTTTGCAAATTGGAGTATCACTACAAATTTTACAGCATTCTGACTGTGGACCATTCCGGAAGCTAAGATCATGGCCTAGTATATCCCTATTTTCATAAATTTTCGAGCAATCTGTAAGTATAGGTTGTCAAAAAATGGATTTTTGCGCAATTTTTTCAAAAATTTTCACCAAAATAACTCTATATAAGAATCAATTGCTCGTTTTAGCGAACCTTGAATCGCAACTCTGACCCTGATTCAAGGAAGAGGTGCGTGTATTGAAGCGTAAATAGGCTAATACAAGGTAAGGAAAGCGTTTTCAAGGTCCGGCAATACACGCAATCGATTTCTCGCATAGAAAACCCCCATGTAGAGTTATTTTGATAAAAATTAGAAAATTTTTTTGAAAGAATCGCGCAAAAATCTAGTTTTTTTTGTTACTCTCTAAAAAAATCTTTTTTAAAGGATCAGTTCACTCGGAAAAACTCTATGTAACAATTATATATTCTGAAAATTCGTGAAAAATGGAGCATTTTTTGTTTTTTATGAATCGTTGTAGTCAAATTTCAAACGCAATTATCTCAAAAACTACAACGATTCAGAACATGCCGTAAAAACAAAAATACTCCATTTTTCATGAATTTTCTGAATATATAATTTTTCATAGAGTTTTTGTCCTAATAGACTGGTCGTTCAATATTTTAAAATAATAGTTAAAATAAAAACTTACTTGCCGCTTCGGATGATCTTTTAAAAACTAAAAAGGTTAGTAAAAAACTAAAGCGCATTAACTTGAGAAATGAGGACGTATGGAATATTGTTTGTCAAAACAAAAACATCATTGTTGACCGTTGGAATATCTACATTTTTAACTTAACACGCAATGAAAAGATCTTATCTGATTTGAATATAAACGTGCTTTATTTAGTCCACGGAGAAATAAATATTTCTTCACATTTTCAAATCAATAAAAAATTTCTCTCGTTGTAAAAGTGCTAATAGACAAGAACTTGATAAATTGATCTAAAGGACTAGTCCAGTAATTCGCAACCATATGAAAAAAATGATATATTCGGAAAGATCATGAAAAATGGAGCATTTTTTGTTTTTACGGAATGTTCTGAATCGTTGTAGCTTTCGAGATAATTGCGTTTGAAATTTAAATTTGTTACAAGCTCTTCGTTGTAATACACAAACTTTTTTGAATTTTTTGCGGAAAAATTGATTTTTGCATCAATTTTTTAAATTTTCATAATATAACTCAAGTCACCACTATAGGGGAAATCAAAAGTGAGGCCGGTGACACAACATTCATCAAACTACTAATTACTAATATCAAACTACTAACAATAAACTAACAGTCTAGGCTTCTTTTAATCTTTCAATGATCATTTCAATTGCACTATCACCAACTTCTCCATCTGTAACGTGACTAAAATCTTCAGCATCTAATAATACTTCTTTCCATACAACATTTCTAATTTTATTTCATCTAGACTTATCAACTGCAACTCTAAAAAATTCCCATGCTCTTGATCTCGAAAAACCTACATACGTCATTCTATGAACAAATACTAGGTCTTCTAAATCTAATCCTGTAAAATCGATTGTCTGTCCTTGGCTCTTATTTATCGTCATAGCATAACATAACTTAATAGGGAATTGTCTTCTAAACAAAGCAGTGGCGTAGCCAGGATTTTTTTGAAAAAAAAACTTTTTTATTTTCACGAATTTTAAATCAAAACTACTTTTTTCG
>JAQGBS010001202.1:0-16645 GCA_034698545.1 Acrobeloides obliquus | reverse complement strand
AGAAACGATTGATTCGTTGTACTGTAGTGTTATGAGCGCGACGGACCATGTAGAATTCACTATAGCATGTCTATAATAAAGGAAATTAATTTTATATATTCGTGTTGTATAGAAAAAATCGCCAAAAACAATTGGTTTTATCTTAAAGAATCAGATAAAACTAGTTTAGACTTAGGTCTAGGCTTGGGCTTAGATCTTGGCTTAGAGCTAAGTCTAAGCTTAAGCCTGGGCTTAGGGCTAAGCCTAAGCTTAGGCTTAGCCCTAAGCTTAAGCCTAGGGCTAGTCTTGGACTTAAGCTTAGGCCTAAGCCCAATCCCAAGCTTAAGCTTGGGCTTAGGGCTAAGCCTAAGCTTAAGCCTAAGGCTAGGCTTAGGCTTGGACTTAAGCTTAGGCCTAAGCCTAACCTAACTAATCCCAACCCTACGCTTAAGCCTATGCTTGGACTTAAGCCTAAGCTTAGGCTTAGACCTAAGCTTAATCTTATATATATTATACCTCTTGCTCATTTTCACATTCAACAATATTATCCGGCTCAGGACCAGTCGAATCGTAGCATTTTAAAGCTTCGTACTTCCCAACATATAACAAAATAGCACCAATCCTCAAAGCCCAAATAGGCAAATTCATATCTCTTTTTCAGGTTCACGAGGTCTTTGCTGTGTTGGAGCCCAGTTAACTTCGAGTGGTGGCATAAACTTAAATGAACCTGCGATAATAATAGGCGAGGAAATGAAGAGTAATAGCGCCGTGTTGTCCACCACACAAAACGGGAGTGCCACTCAATCAATTGAAAAAATTGATCAGACGAAGTATAGTTTTTCAAATAACACTAAATGAAAAATGTAGGATTAAGCTGATTAATGAGAGTACCGGGAAGCTGAGGGTGCGCGTTATCAGTTGTGCCGCGCTCGGCACGACGTTAGCAGCGCGTTAGCAGTTGTGCCGCCGTTTTACAACGCGGCACAACGCACGACACAACTGCTAACGTTGTGCCACCGCTGAGTTGTGCCGGCACAACTGCTAACGTCGTGCCGAGCGCGGCACAACTGATAACGCGCACCCTGAGCGCTCGCAGTTTCTCCGAGCGGCATATAACTTTTCCCGCCAAAACGACCACGCAGAGATGCATATTGGTGGGGAAATCAAGCACAGTTGAAACAATTCAACTAATAGAAATTGCTTGTAATGTCTTTTGTAACTGAGTTTGGTTTTCCCACCAATACGACCACGCAGGGATGCATTATATACTTCTTTATGTTAGTCTAAAAAAGTAAAAAAATAGCAACTTTTTCGATTTATATGCACTGAAATCAAGAAACACCTGCATGAAGCACTATAATCCTAAATTGATGAATGTTTTATGCGAGAGTTCGTTAGCGCATTTTCATTTTTCGAGCCGTTTTATAGCAAATGCACTGCACATTTCCATATTCGATTGACTAAGCATACGGCACTTTCACCTGGATAGCGCGTCCCCCTGAAGCCCGCTAGATTTTCTGGCATTAATCCATTTATATGCTAGTGTCAGGATGAGCATTCATTCATTGATGAAAAACTAGCATTGTTTTCTTTTAGAGCCGCCAACGACAACGGTGCGAATAACAACATGGATGCCATCTTGCCACGCAATCATTTGAGGAAGCCCTCGTCGGAACCCACAAGTCCATTCGACATGAAAGCAAACAATAATATGGCGAAGCCATCCCCATCTGCATACTTTTCAACTTCAGGTTAAAAAAATTAACATAATGAGATTACAACAAATTTAGAAGATCTTTCCCTGGGGAGACGTAATCAACAGGATTCCAAAACTGGTATTTTTTGAAGTAATTTTATGGAAAAATATCATATAAAGGCTTAAGCTTAGGCTTAGACTTAAGCCTAAGCCTAGGCTTAAGCCTAAGGTTAAGCTTAAGCCTAAACTTGGACTTATTTTTCCATAAAATTACTTCAAAAAGTATCAGTTTTTAGAATCCTGTTGATTGCGTCTCGGGGAAGAGCTCCAAAATTTTCGGAACTAGTATAGTTGAAGCATCGCACTGAACGTGAATTTTCGAAAAAAAATTTTCGCGAGAAATGATCCCTTTAGAGGTAATTTTATGTGGGAGAATCCGAATTTCGCATTCCTAAAACATGAAAGCACTTCTTGGAATGAAGAAAAAACTGTTTTTCAAACAATATGAACAATAAAAATTATATTTTATATCTAATATTTACGTATTCTGCACAAATTTTCTCGCAAAAATGCGACCACGCAGGGATGCCGAGTGCGGGAAGAGTCTATAAAAAGAGGAATTCTTCACGGAATGTGCAATTCGGATTCCCCGCATAAAATTACCCCCCTAAAGGGATCATTACTCGCGAAAAAGTTGGAAAAAAATTCATGCTCAGTGTGAGGCACCATTTACACTTCCGTCATGTAGCGACGCGTCGTACGATCGAACTATAAACGCTGTCGTACAACGTGTGGTATGACGTAGTACGACACAAAAATGCACTGTCGTGTCGCGACACGGCAGAACTATAAATCCCGCCTGACGCTTCAACTATACTCGTTCCAAATTTTTTCTTTAAGGATTATCTGTGATGGTAATGCAAAAACCTGATTCAGGATGGCCATGGTCGGATCCGAACCAGCCAACGACAATGCTATGATTGAATTTGTTGAAAAAATTTTTTTCACTTTGCTGTTGTAAAAAAATAGGGGGAAAATGGATATGTTACAGGAGTGACAACCCTTGTTACCCAAAAAATTGAAAAAATTCGAAAATTTTTTCTGAAAAGACACCTCTAGGGGGTAAAAACGTGCGGGAAATTTGACATTTACGAAGCAAAAAACTGCTTCCCTAATTCAGGAAGCATTTTTTAGGAAGGCCTATATATTGAAGCGAAAAGTCGCAAAAATGCGATTTTTTGCTTCAATACACAACTTTCCCTGAATCAGGGAAGTGATTTTCACAACAAAAAAAATTTTTTTGAATTTTTACAAGGCGACAAGGATTGTTGTCACTTGTTGCAACTTGTGCATATCCCTAGTAACAAATAAACTGTATATGATATAAAAAATTTGAGAAAATATTTATAATTGGAAACACACATTTTCAAAAATGACTAGCTGCAAAAAATTTCGAATGTTTCCAAATTCGCATTTTTCATACGTTGCGTGACATTTGAAAGTCATATTGCAAGAGTGTGACTTTTTTTATGTTATAAGTGTTATAATAATGCAAAATGGTGTGTGCTCGTATCAAATTACACGATTAGCACAGCATGCATATTTTTCGAGATCGAAATTTTTTTGGCTATCACGAAATTTTTTATTGAATCAGGCAACGTTGTACATTGAAACGAAAAGAAATGAGGATCCTTATATAGCTTTTTGATGCATCCCTGCGTGGTCGTATGACGGTAAAATCAGAATTAGTACTAACGACCACGCAGGGATGCATAAAAAAGCTATATAAGGATCCACATTTCTTTTCGTTTCAATGACACGTTGCCTGATTCAATAAAAAGTTCCGTGATAGCCAAAAAAAATTTTCGACTATCAGATCAAGAAATTCTTGCTCAAACGCAAATCTTAATGGAGAGTGACAAGACAAGAGAATCCGTTTTGGATAGTCTTCTCGATTTCACCGTCTATTGATAAATAACCCAAATTCGGAGTTTTTATATTCATTGTCGATTCACTGACAAATTTTCCTTCCTAACCAAGTCATCAACAAGATGAGATCCTTATTATTCATCTTGGTTATTTTTAGTGTTATAGGTATTTTTTGCTCAATAACCCATTTTTAATGTCAAATTCCAATTTAGCCGAATTGGGTATAACACTAGCTAGACCTCAACAAAAACCTTTTTATATCCCTCCTTGTCCATTTGGATCCAAGCCTATGAACCGACCCGATGGAGAGCCAAGGAGGTGTTTGCCCCATCAGAGCAATCTGTGTTTGAACGCTTTGGATGACAGGGTATGTGCAATTTAGCTTTTCTTTAAAGGACCAGTCCAGTGGGAAAACAGTTGCCATTCTTTGTTGAAATTCGGAAAGTTCATGAAAATGGAGCATTTTTTCTTTTTACAACATGTTCTGAATCGTTGTAGTTTTCGAGAAAATTGCACTTGAAATTTTGTGTATATGTTTTCGTTGTAATACACAAACTTTTTTGAATTTAACAATTTCTCGAAAACTACAACGTTTCAGAACATGCCGTAAAAACAAAAATACTCCATTTTTCATGAACTTCCGAATTTCAACAAAATGGCACCCCCTTTAATTTTTTAGACGGATGCTTCAACGGTTTGTTGCTGGCATAATCAAGTCGATTATTATTGTTGTTTGAATGTACCAACACCGAAATGCCCGGATTATTCGAACGTTACGGTGGTTATACATAACGCTTTCCCCGAAAGTGCATTCCCTGTGAAGACTTTCCACTTTAAAAAAGGAATTGAAGATGAAATTGATTTTGCTTCTTCAAAATGAAGAAAAAATATTTTTTTAATGCTAATAATCTATTTGACACACATATCCAATAGGGGGGACATTCTTCCAAGGAAATCTTTAAAATTTTGATAAAAAATCATAATGGGGTATCAAGGTAATTTTGACAAAATCTTGAAAAAATTTCATCCACCCACACAAGTAGACGAAAAACATCATAAAAATCATCTACCCACTTTCCTGGGTCAGTGTCCTCTGTGAAAACATCACAAAATTATCCACCCACCTTCTCGGGCCAGTGTCCTCCCCCTACTGGATATGTATGATTTGACATCTATTTTTTTGGTACTAATAAATGCTAGAACTTTTTTTCCACCACGATATATCTTAGCGATTGTTATGACCGTGAAGAAATCATAATGAGACGAATACATTGCTTTATGTACACCCAAAAATTTTTTTAATTTTCACACAAAATCATAATTGAAATTTTTTGGACGGGATACCCAAAGAATATTGGTACCCAGCGTTATGAATATTAATATAGGTGGACAGAGGGGTTGCCAATTTTCCAATTTCTGCGTGGGGAGGGAAAGGGGAAAACTTTTCATTTTTATCCAAAAATTACCAGTTTTTCAACAAAAATTGCAATTTTTGTACTCATTTTCAACAATTTGGAGACCCGACGACAAAAAAAGTCGCTGCGCTTGCGCCGCGACTTTTTTTAAAGGTTTTGGGGCCGATTTTTGCGTGGGTCACCAATCTCTCTGCGTGAGGGGTTTGTTCATCTATAAAATTAACGTGTCATAAAATCTTTTAAGTTTTAATTTACACATAATGTTATAAAGTAAAACAAAGTCACAAGAATACAGGGTGTTCCAAAAAAACCGCCATTTGGTCTTTTTTTTTAAATTTTCTTTTCTCCAAAATGACACATTGGAGAAAATTTTCGCCAAAAAATTACTAAATGGCGATTTTTTGGAACACCCTGTACTCATTTGCTTTTTCTATTCATAATCTATATCATAGGGACCGTCACGCATTTTCGTATCTCGATGGTTTCATAAAAAAGTCACCCCACCAACGTTTTAGTAATCGATATCTGTCTATTAATAACCCTGTAATGAAAAAAACTGCAACAAAAATAATTTTCCCCCTTCAAATTTTATGATTTTTTCATGATTTCTATGCGAGAAATCGATTCCCATCGTTATTCCCCAGATGTCAATCTATAATTTCATGTCATCACCCAAAATTGACAAGTGGACGCTTGTTTTAGATCGTGCACGTGGACACCCCTGACGGTCCCTACTATATCATCATTTTCTAAGATAAGCGAGTTAAAAGAAAAATACAATATATAAAGATAGAATTGTTAAACATGCACATGTTGAATAGCCGAAACAATTTTATTTGTCAGAAATGTCAGTCTCTTCATCGACTTTCTCTGCACTATCAACGTCTTCCAGATTCAACTTAATCGCATTCTGTTGTTTGAAACGAAGCACACTAGCCGGATTGGAGCTTGCTGGACGTCGAGGCATTTGAACGCCGTGGGTGTTTAACTTCTTTGTACAAGGCGACATAATTGCATCACTTGGCGATTGAACTTGAAACATTTGACGAGTTTGTCGAACTTTGACCACCGCCGGAGTACACTTTGCCTTAAAAATGAGGTTTTACATAAGCTATGTTACCAAAAAGTCGAAAATTTTAATAAAAAATAGACTTTTTTTTGTTAAAAAGTGCAAGTTTTGTTGAGAAAATGGCAAATTTTGGACATTTTTGGTCAAAAAATTTGTCGACAAAAACATAAGAGCGATCATTAAGAATAATTTTTCATTTTTTCAGCGACAGGGTGGGTAACAGACAATTTTTCGCGTTTTCGGATAAAACTCCTCTAGAAAAAGCTGTCAGATCCGGTTTTTCGACAATTTCGAGTGAACGTTAAACTGAAAGAGATCCAAATTTACTATCTCTTAAAACAAAATTGCAATTTTTCATGTTCACAACACTAATTCGTCATTTTACTAGAGAAGGGATGGTTGTAATCACCCCTCCCTCCAAAAATAAAAACTCACCATGACAGGAATTGTATCTTTGTCAATAGGCGTCAATGGTGTCTCATCAATATTCAAGTCTTCTTCAATACTCGATTTGGAATCATCATCCTTAGCAAAGGCGTTTTCATTTGGATAATCAGACTTTTCAACATCCCCATTAGTGTTAACGGTACTTTCCATTCGATCATATTCATTTTCGTATGCATTAGAGACATCCAATATCATACCGTTGCTTTGGTTATTATCGCTCATTTTGTCTAAAATGTATTTAAAAACAAAAGAAATTGAAAAAAAGAGAAAAAATTGAACAAAGTAATTTACTAAGGAGCGACAAAATCGAAAAATTCGTCAAAAATTGAAAAATTTATCCTAATGCCCAACGCATCCACGACGGTGGTTAGCGTTGGTTATTGTTGCCTGGTTTTCAATAAAATTTAAAACATTTTATGCTTCTCCACGGCTGACAAAACTGAAAACAAAGTGGGATACAGATGGAAAACAGATGTAAAACGACTTCTTTTTGCATGGGCCAGTCCTTGCCTCAGACAGCAGCTGCAGCGTGGACTAAACAGCTGCTGCGCCGCAGCGCGCTGCACGGAACAAACAGCTGCTGCGCACTGCGGCGTGGCTCAATCAGCTGCGCCGCAGCTGTTTGATCCACGCAACAGCTGCATGCAGCGCGCAGCTGCTGTCTGTGGCCCCATAAAATCACCGTTTTAAACCATGCAGAACAATTTCTGATCATTTTTGAAAAATGTCGGGAAAAAAATTCTCTGGCCAAAAACATCCGGAGAAAAATGTCCGGCAAAAAATTGTCGACGTAAAATTTTTGCTGCAAAAAAAATCTGGCAAAACTAGTCCGTTTGTTATCAAAAGATAATTCTTATAAAAAAATTTTTATCACGTTTATCCAGTGGCATAGCTACAGAGGGAGAGGACACCCGAGGCAAGTGCTCCCCGTTCTTGGAAACAATTTGGATGTTTACCCCCAATTTTGACCTTTTTTTTGAAAATTTTGAAGTTTACCCTGTGCTTTGTAATTTTTTTCAAAAATCCTAATCGTCCCCCCATATGATTTTTCACCAAAAATATCAAAATTTTCAGCAAAAATTGTAATTTTCTGAGCATTTTCAGCATAAAGGCCATTTTTAAAAAAAATTTTCACTGTTTTTTGGCTAAAACTTCAATAATTGAACAAAAAATTTTCGAAAAAACATAAGAAAGGAGCGGAAGGACCAAGGCGATTTTTCCCATTTTTGGAGAAAAATCACGAAAAAAACCATAAAGGGGACCTTATGTTTTTGGGGAATTTTTTCTGGGTACGCCACTGGATGACAGTAACCGTTGACCTAGGTGATAACCGTGACCTACTAGTGTTGTCATAGCTCTAAAAAATTTAGCGGCATGAATATGAAATTTTTTGAATAGTCTAATAGCGCGTTAAATGTTTTCGTGTTGGCAGCGGAAATATTTCAACTACTTATGAAGAAATTCTTTAAAAGAATTATTTGAAAAAAAGTAAACTGTGGCCTATTGCGGTATTTTTAGTGCACTTTTAGAGAAAATTGCCGTTTTCCATTTGCCGTAAAAAGATACACTTCACTAGCAGGGCTTGCAAGTGACACGCGAGTAGACTCTTTCAGGGCTAAAATTTACTCGCATAATGGTTTTTCGAAGTCTCCACTATATGAAGCCTTCGAAAAACCATCATGCAAGTAAATTTTAGCCCTGAAAGGGTCTACTCGCAAGCTCTGCGAGTGAAGTGTAGGAGGGGCCCTATATTTGTTACTCGTGCGAGTTTACTCGCAATGTTTAGATGGGTGAAAGGTACACGCGAGGATTATAGGCAAAATCCAGTCGGAGGAGGCCGGACTCGAGCCGCATTTGCGGCCCGGTTCATCTTTTAAAAAAATTTAATTCATTTTTTTAAAAGGCCGTAAAAAACGCGGCCCTTAGCACCCCTGCTTGTGATATAATTTTCTTGAGCTGTTATCGCGCTGCCTTACCATAACAGTACGACTTTTCACTTTACACAAAATAATAAAACACTTTATTACACAAAACAATCGAATAAAACAATTGAATAAAACTATTAAGATCGTCGCCTATTTATAGCCGTCTCGAAATTCGCATATTCAACGCATCCAATGCTTACGCTTCACGGCATTGCACAACATTCCCCCGTCCCCTTGAGACTTCGGCGTAGACGAAGGATGAAACGCTGCAATTCCGGCCACCTCAACTAAAAAGTTTCGTACCAAGTTCATACCGCGCTTTGTCCACATGCCATTCACCACTTCGCTTTTCGAGACACGATTTCCGCTCCATCCGATCTCCAAAAAACTTCGTCCGTAGGTAGTGGCTTGAAACAAGATCGTTGCAGGTCCTCCTGCATTTTTCATAAAGCCAATGAGCCATTGATACTTCATCGATAAGCTAGGTGGTGGTGGAACCACAATGAAGACGCACCCTTTTTTCGTTAATGTCCTCATCAACAGCTCATAATCTCGCTCAAAGTTCACTTGTGCCAAATCTCCATCCGAGATCAATATCAAGAGCTGGGTTCGATGGTGGATGCTACAGTGCAACATTTCTTCAGTCATCTTCTCCAAATTCATAAAACCTCGTTTCTGAATAGATAAGTCTTGGAGCAATGGAATTTCACCGGTTCCAATGGCTAATGTTGCAGGAATTCCTAAAAAATCAACATTAATAGAGTGAACAAATTCGGCTCTTGCCATCAATTCCCTATGCGGCTTTTTCAAACATCTAATCTCTGGAACTTCCAGAGGCACATGACATAGTCGTTCTAAGGGTACCTCCTCCCCTTTATGTGAAGGTTTGTCGACTGGCCTAATTTTTGCTTTATTTCCCATCACTTCAAGAATCCTATAGGGTCCAAAAAACCTCCACTCAAGTTTAGGATTTGGCCCTTTTGGTGGTTTTGGATCAAATACCATCACCCGCTGCCCCGGTAAATATTTTCCTAGAACTACTTTATGGGCCTTATCGTATTGCCGGCTCATTCGCTCTCTTTGTCTATCTAAAGCCTCTTTGACTTTAGCATTTATCTCATAAAGGTTCTGCCCTAACATAAACTGGTACTCGTCTAGATCTACTCCATATGGGCCTGGCATCAACTCTGGTCCTATTTGAGAAGGTACTTGTGGATCCCGACCAAAGATTATAAAGAACGGGGACTCGTTAGTACTAGAATGCGGAGTAATATTATAGGCAAAATTAACGAATGGAAGACGTTCGTCCCAATCCTGAATGATCGGTGTACTTTTACGAAGCATACTTATTATAGTTCCATTTACTCTTTCAGCCAGTCCATTGGACCTAGGATTATATCCTGAGGTTGTAGTAAAATTCATACTAAATGAGATCATCAGTTCCTCAAGGAGACTGTTCAAAAATTCTCTGCCCTGATCACTATGAATTCGCTTAGGAGCACCAAACACAAGAAAGAGATTTTCTACTAAGCCCTTAGCTACGGTATCTGCTCGTTTGTTTGGAATCGGCGTAGCTATCAGAAATTTGGAAAAATGGTCTATAATAGTAAGGACATAGACGTTACCGCTCATGGTCATACCTAACTTAAGCAAGTCTACGCAGACCAAATCAAATGGATGAGCAGACACTATCGGTATAAGAGGTGCTGTATTTAACTTAGGTACTCTAGTGTAAGCACAGACTGGGCAAGCACGACTCCATATGTCGCAATCTCTACGTATATTCGGCCAAAAGTAAGTCCTGCGTAACAAGCCGTACATTTTAGAGCCACTCAAGTGAACTCCGATAGGTCCGCTATGAAACTCATGGAACACCAAGTGTCTGAAATCATCAGGGACAAACAACTGATAGTCAAATTTAGTCGGACTAATGTAATATAGTACACTATCAATACTTGTAAAATTTTTTAGCTGCCCCATGGCAATTTCTACGCGCTCTCGGTCAACCGGCCATTTCTTAAGCTCAAGTATTGCGTAAATGTCGGCAAATTCACTGCTCTTTTGTGCCTCGACAAACTGCTCCTTAGAAATACTACCTAATAACTCAGCGATAACAGGTTTCTTATTAGATGTTGCTTTATGGTGAGAGGCGAGTACTAAAACGCATGCTAAGTGAGTAACATTTTGAGAATTTTCTTTGTTCGCCTCTTCAAAAGCTCTACTAAGCGCATCAGCAGTGACATTTGACCTCCCTGGCCTGTACACAACCTGCAAATTAAAACGCGAAGTTATGCTGAGCGCCCACTTATCAATGCGAGTGTTTTTACAAGCTTTGTAATTATTAAAAATTTGAGGAAGCGCAGAATTATCGGTTTCGACTCGTGTCTTAAACCCTATAATGTAAGCCTCAAATTTATCAACTGCAAATTTTAATGCTAAAGCTTCTAACTCAGCAACACTGTATCTGCTCTCTGCACCATTACAAGCTCGAGATGTGTAGTAAATGGGTCTCAATTGTCCTTTTAGATCCTTCTGGGCTAGAACAGCGCCTAAACCTATTCGGGACGCATCCGTTTGAACAGTCAAAGGTCTATCTGGATCATTCTCAGCTGCTTGAAAATCAGGAAATTCTAGAGTTACATCCTCACACAAAGCTTCCTTCAGCCGATCAAAGGCATGTTTACACTCATCAGACCACACAAACTCTATTCCTTTTTTAACTAACTTATAAAGAGGTACTGTAATCATGGCATAGTTGGGCACGAATTTCCTATAGTAATTAGCTAGACCTAGAAAACGTTGAAGCGCTTTTACACCTTTGGGTGTCGGGAAGTTTTTCATGGCTGCTACTTTATCTTCATCTTTGGCAAGACCCTCTTGAGTCAACTTATGCCCTAAGAAAGCTACTTCCTTAACCACTAACTTACACTTCTTCGTTTTCAATTTCAATCGAGCCGCCTTCAATCTAGAAAATACTTCGCGTAAATGTGCCAAATGAGAGTCCCATGACTCAGATACAACTAGAAGATCATCCACAAACACAAATACAAAGTCATTTAGCACTCCATCAAACACCCTTTCCATGAAGCGCTGGAAAGTCCCTACCGCATTAGTTAGGCCAAAGGGCATTACTACCCATTCAAATAGCCCATTGCAAGCAGGAAATGCAGTATATTCGATCGATTCTGGAGACATACTAATTTGCCAATATCCTGAGGCTAAGTCAAGTGAAGTGAAGAATGATTTTTTCCCCAATGTTATAAGCAAGTGATCGATGTTGGGCACTGGATAAGCATCCTTTTTGGTTACACTGTTGAGTCGCCTATAATCAACGCAAAATCTAATCGAGCCATCTTTTTTCCGAACCAATACTATAGGATTGGAGTAGGGAGAAACCGATGGTCTGACTACACCTCTCTCGAGATAGTCTCTGACCATATTGGCAACCTCTTGTCTCAATTTATAAGGAATAGGCCTGGGTGGTAAGCGAATTGGTTTCTTGTCTAGAAGTTCGATACTATGCTTCACTAAATTTGTTTGGTTAAGATCCTGATCGGAAATTGCGAATATCTCAGAAAAGTCACCAATTAAATCCAGCAGTTGCGAAGTTTGCTCAAGCGCTAGACTTATCCCTATAGACGGTAACAAAGACTTAATTTGCTCAAGCTTATTTGAATCTTTATTCAAGTTATTAGCCAATGCTACCTGTATCACCTCCCCTACGACTTCTGTACTAATATAGTCTGTACTCGTGTACAACTCCATGGGTTTTTCCAAAGATCCAAGACGAGCACCTTTTTCCAAAACTAAACACTCCGCCGTAAGATTCCTGATGGGCAGCTTCACATAATCCTCTACGATTTTTACTATGGAATCTTCATTCCGATAGCCTACGCCACTGGTGAACACATAAACACCCTCTGGGGCATCATCAACTGTACACTTGACGATACTTTCAGTATAAGGAGGAACCATTGTGGAGTTATTCAAAACTGCAGTACAACTTAAAGGACGGACATCAGTTTTAGGGGCTTCAACTTCTCTGCCTGTGAAGGTATCAATGAGTTTATATCCTAAATTGCTCAAGCAATTTGTTCCTAAGATCGCTGGGTAGGGAAGTTTATCCTTAACAACTTGAAACTCAACCGGAATAATACGACTTTCACGAGAAATCTCCAGCGTAACAGCGCCAACAATATTCATCGGTTTAGAATCAGCAGTTAAAACAGCGCCTATGGTTGAGTCTCTCATTAATTTCTTCACTGCTCCACCAGTCTTCTGGTTTAATACATCCAAACTAGCCATGGAAAATAGCGAAACCTTAGCCCCTGAATCTAGCAATGACCGAACCTTTATACCTTTTATTAAAACATGTGTCTCCGGACAGGAACCTACAGCTGTTGGGTTAGCCTTGTGATCCAGTGTATACGCTACTATAGTGTTTATATATTGTTCATCTTCCATATTTTGAACTGGTTTTTCAACTACAGGAGAGAATAAAGAAGCGTACTTATCATGAAAGGCTAAATCACTATGCTGTATTGGAGGATTATCTCTAGTCGTTTGCCACTTATCCACTTGCACGAGATTTGCGGAGTTTTTGTACTTTAGAGCCGGATCTGCCGATGGAAATTTGTCAAAACGATTTTGATACGGCGGCTGTTTCTGACTTGAGTTCAATTTATTACTCTCAAAAGTTCCCACTTTAGGACTGCCTTCTTGATAGCTAAATTTGTTCGGCTTACGATTATAAAAGTTGCTACTAACTGGAATATGCTCTTGCACATTCATAGGAAAAAAATTGCTCTGTCGCGGACTGAAATTATATGCGGGCTTTGCATTGTACTTATCGCGCATTTTGCTTTGATCTAAAGTTGACGCTTGCACTATTAGATTATGAAAATTGGCCTGGTCTCTCATGAGTGTAAGGAGTTGTGCAATTTCGCGATCACTGAGAAAATTCAAGAAGTAATCCTTACACAATTCAAACACATAGCTATCAGCACATCCTGCGCCTGTAGAGGATCTAACTAGACGCTCAACGCGCTCACCAAAAGACTCAATAGTTTCACCCCTTTCCTGTGGAATTCCAGCGATCAACTTATTTTGGGCCTCAACTCTACGATTAATTCTACTATACAACCTTCCTAGAAGCTCATGCTTCAGATGTGAATAATTAGATTTAATCTCATAAGGAATGGATTCATAGACGAGCGCTGCGCGGCCCTCAATCTTACTAATCAACAAAGAAAGTCTCAAATCGTTCCCCCAGTTTGCTGAAAACACTTCTACTTTACTAAAAAATCGCTCAGCCTCCTGAACACTTTCGGTGCCTCGCAGGGGATTAATAGTAAGAGATGCAAAGTATAAAGCCTGGGCTTCCGTGGACTTAGTTATGCGCTCGTGTAGCATTTCATTTTGAATACTCAGGCCTTTTAAAAATTCCACTATACCTGGTTGCAAATCTGAGTTCTGAGAAACCACAGGCGGAGCATTGACTTGAAAAGTTGAAGCAGCACGGAGCGGTACAGGCCTAGAAACATGCGCTTGGAACGGACGAAGGCCATGAGCTTGAAAAGGCTGAGCATTGTTGATCGGCATCTTTGGAGTTGGAGAACAAGCTGCAACCGGAATTCTCGTTGGCTCTATAGTAACACAGCTCTCAAACGGCTGTTCATCGTCAATTTGATACTCGTCCTCATTTAAGCTAATCTTATCCCAATCATTTTCGTTGCTTCGAGGCATTCTAAAATGAGAAGCTTTAATTCCAAGATTTTCTCGGTCTTCCGAGTTTCTAATTTTATGCGCGTTCGCAGTGGAACTGTGCAATAAGGTCTGTGAAAAGGGCGCGCCATTTTTATTCAATAAATTTCGATCGCTTAATTTTTCAGTCTTTTCAGAACTAAGCTGCGTCCCACTAAAAGATTCATTCAAATTCTGAGGGTTAGAACTCATGTTCAAATTTTCCCCTTTTCGATTTTCTGCGAGGTTATAGCAATGCGGGCAAAAATATCGGCGCGATTTAGGCAAAGTTGTGCGTCCGATGCAACTAAGGTGCAAAATTTTATACGGACAACTAATTCCAAAACATTTGATTACACGCCCGGTTTTAGCCTTTTTACAAAAACAGAACAACTCCTCTTGGAGCTTTTGATTATTGTTATCAAAAAAATTGCGCGGTTTACTCGCTGCTACCATGTTATCGCGCTGCCTTACCATAACAGTACGACTTTTCACTTTACACAAAATAATAAAACACTTTATTACACAAAACAATCGAATAAAACAATTGAATAAAACTATTAAGATCGTCGCCTATTTATAGCCGTCTCGAAATTCGCATATTCAACGCATCCAATGCTTACGCTTCACGGCATTGCACAACAGAGCCCTTCACGTTGTATTATTGTCTTTTATATATTTATTGTAATTGACATCTTTTTATAGATTTAAGTCCTGAAACAAGATTTTTTGGTTACTATCAGGGGGCAAAAGTTCGGGGAAAAACGTCTAAAAGTTCAAGGACAGACCGATAAAAGTTCGGGGACAACCAACAAAAATTCGGGGACACTGCCACTGTCGGATTTTGCGTTTTTCGGTGTTTCCAATACAAAAAACGCAAAATCCGACAGGGGTAGTGCCCCCGAACTTTTGCCCCCTGATATACTCATGGTTTTTGTACCTTTTCTTTACACAGGCATAAAAAATACGATATTAGTTACAAATGAAATTTTTAAGGGAGTTCTCATAGCCTGCGAGTAACTTGCATTTCATGTTATTTTTATGAGAACTTTTGGTATTTGTTTGAATTTCGTGCAGCAACAATGTTTGCTCTGTTGTAAATTTAAATTTGAATAATTTTTGAGATGTTTTTGTTTGAAAACGGGCGGAAATTTTTCACTTCAGTTCAAATATCAATAGACTCAATTTTCGACGGTTGCACCAATATGATCCCCATTTCCGACGGGCTCTGATAGATTTTGATCTCCTCTTTCGTAATATGTTCAAAAATGCACATTTTACGAAGGATTTGCATCGACACCTTTTGGCGATTTTCGACAGCGTTCACTAATTAAAATTCTCTGAAATTGATTTTAAAAAATTTTGTTTGGAAAAAATTTTTAATACTTTTTTACTCGTGTTAACTCGATATTTTTCAGTTTGTTAAAGTAAATGGTTTTATAGGATTTTACAATTTTAGCTTAAATATGTTATCTCCATCGCCAAATTTTCTGCCAGCTACACCGGAATCTAACCAAAAGTATGTTTTTACGGGAAAGTGGTAATGGGGTACACTGATTACAGCTGGAACATTAAAAAATTTTCCATTTGCAATATTTGATCGCGAAGCACCCCTCGAGTACAAAAAATCAGCCGATTTGGAGAACTTTTTGAAAAATCGATTTTTTCTCCTAGGTCCTCCAAGAGGTAAAAAGTATAAAAAAATTGAATCCGAACTCGATGATTTTATGTGCCAATCATCTTTTACCATCGTCTATAATTTTGATTTTATAGACAAATTTGTTGAAAATTGTATAAAAAAGACTTTAGTTTGTTAATAATTTATTCATTACTTGAAATTATTTCTACATTTATATATTTGCAGACCCGGTCCATCAAATGTCGACTTGTTCCATTTGGACGAAAACGGTGAGCTGAACTTATCCAATAATGGCCTCAAAAAGCTCGACAATCATCATAAGAATGTGTATCAGAAGGCAGTTTCTGTAAATTTATCAAAGAATTTGTTTGCAACTATTGATGGAATGATCATGTTCTCGAATTGTACAAAGGTATCGGTCTTTTGCCCAATTTCTATGCGATATTGAATTTTTAGATGAATGTCTCGTATAATAAGCTCCAACGTTTGACTTGTTTCTTGCCTTTGCGTGAAAAGCTCAAATATTTGGACATTTCTAACAATCAACTGATTTCTGTCGACCATTTAGAGAAATTTGTATTATTGAGCCATTTTGATGCTTCTCACAATAAATTAGAGGTTTTATTTTTATTTTGAGGCTGATAAAATCCGATGTTTAGGCTATAAAATACGCTGATAAATTGAATAATTTGGTCTATTTGAACTTAGCGTATAACCAGCTGAAGTTTCTGCCTAAATTAGATAAGCTGCAGAATTTGGAAGAGCTGAACCTACGTGGGAACCAGATTCGATCACTCGAAGATA
>JAQGBS010001201.1:0-16652 GCA_034698545.1 Acrobeloides obliquus | reverse complement strand
CAAATGAAATATCCCAAAATATAAAATTGATGGTGATTTGAACAAACTCCATCTTTTCCAAATTCACATAATTTTATAAAGGGAGGTGACATTTATAGCCTAATTCAAGAAAAAATTTTTTCTAAAAAGATCATTTTTAGGGATAAAATCATGCGAGAAATCGATTGCGCGCATCGCCAAAGCTTGAAAATGTTTCCCTGTGAAAATGCTCGTCCTAAAAAATTTTTTCGTTGAGTTACCCCCCCCCCCTTCCCCAATTGAAAAATTTGCCTTCGTCTCCCTTATGTGTTTTTTCGAAAATTTTGGAGAAAAACTAAGGGGGAACAAGGTAATTTTTTCCATTTTTTCAAAAAAAACTTTCAAAAATCAATGTGGTCTCCCAGCGCTATCCATCTCAGTATTAACCTCTCCTCCATTTCCTCCAAGCGTTACCCGGGGTCCCAATTGGGACCCCCGTACACACATATTATGAAGGTTAATGAATTTACGCAGCAGATGTGTGACGGCGGTTTCCCAGTCAATCAGCAATGATCTTAAGTTGCTCTTAAGTGGCCGTGTATCCGCTTGACACAAAATTGGATTTCAAGTGGTCTTTATGCTGAACATTCGCGTTTTCCGGGATTCTCGGGATAATTTCATTTTTTTTGATTATTGGTCCAAAAACTATGATTTTATATATAGTCCGTTTCAGCCCCAACTATAAAAAAGCTGGATCCAAATTCCGAAGTTAGCATCCCGTCCGATCTGGCAAGTTAAGCAACGTTGGACCAACATCGTAGGATCAACCCTCATCCGTTTCCTTGTGTCCAAATTCGTTAAAAAATTTTGCATGTTATGTGAGAAACACGTTGATAAAGTTATTTTCTCAAAAAACTTTATGAAAACATGATTTTTTTAACTTTCTCGAATAATACTTAATTTCGCAAAAAAAGTTGTCAAAAATAGCGTTTTCATCAGTTTTTTTGAAAAAAATAACTTTACCAACGTGTTCTTTACTTAAAAATACACATATGCAAAAATTTTTATCGAATTAGGACACAAGAGAGCAAATAGGGACCGAACTTATGGCCCAACGTTGCTTAACTTGCCAGATCGGACGGGATGCCGACTTCGGAATTGAATTTCGGTTCCAGCTTTTTTATAGTTGGAGTTGAAACGAACTATATAATCATCGTGGTGGTCCTGAAAAACTCGAAAATTTAGGTATACAACAATTAAAAAACCTGCAGACGGGTTTTAACAAGCTGATATGGGAATGTCGTAAAAACTTTAGAAACAAAAAATTGTATTTAAAAACCATTTTTGAGCTCAAAAATCGCCCTTAAAGCTAAAAAAGAATTCATTTCTGATCCAATCTGTATAAACAGATAAAAATAGCAAAAAAGTATAAGCAGCGTTTAACTAAATTTTAACAAGGACAAATACAAGTTCAAAATTTATTCCATATATTCCAACATAAATATACATGAACCAACGATTAAAAAACAAAAAGAGCATAAAACGAAAAAATTAGAACAAAAAAATCATAAAGCTATTAAATTGTTATAATTTTCCATAAATTTCCTCCAATTCCTTTCTTTTCTTTTGCACTTCACCATAAATATAGCTGTGGACTCCTTGGAGTAACACGTGTTGGTAGTAATGGTAAGCACGGCGTTCTTCTTCAAATTTGAACATCGTGTTCGAGATTAACTACAATTAGAAGTATGAAAAAAGAACACTACAGGGTGAGGAAAAAACTGTACTTTTGCGTTTTTTAGTGAAACTTTTTCAAAATTTTTTTTCGAAAATCATCTATAAAGTGAATTATCATGCAAGAAATTGATTGCGCGTATCTAAAATCTAAAAACGCTTCCCTTATTCCAAATCAACCCAAAAAACTATTAAAAAATTGCAAAAAATCCGGTTTTTAATGAGATCAAGGAAGCGTCTTCAAGACTTTTCAATGCGTGCAATCAATTTCTAGCTTGAAAATACCCCTTATAGGTGATTGTTGAAAAATTTTTTCATCAAAAAATGCAAAAGTACGGTTTTCTTGCTCACCCTGTACATAAACATAAACCCTGCCAAAATTTTATCATTTTACTACTGCTCATATAAAAATTCTTACCTTAAATTCATGCTCTTGAATAGACAACCACTTTTTGCAACCATTTATTGGATCTTTAATCAACTCATCCAAGTCTTCATAACGAGTTTTCGTTTCATTCAACTTTTCGATAATTTTCGAAATCTAATAAAAAACGCATCCAAATATAGTCATCTCATTGACACACAAATAGAAAAATTTGTCCAAGTTCGAATTTTTGCTCAAAAATTGAAATTTTTCTCAAAATCGAAATTTAAAAAAAATTCGAATTTTCTTCAAAGCCAACCTTTTCATCAAGCAAATCAATTTTCTGCCGATCCTCCATTTCCATCAATGCATCTTTCTGTAAAAAATTAGCCATAGCCGTCTTACATGGATTGTCAACTTCGATTTCTATATCGTGATGAACTTCATGACTAACACCAGGCTCTCGCGGCTTCACAACATGGTGAAAAACTATAGGGTTGTCGAGTGGAGTGATAGAAAGGAAGATGAGAGATGGAATTTCGACGTTTCGAACTTGAACACGACCAAATAAATGCTTCAAATATTTATCACAGTTAATCACTTGATGGTTTATTGGATCCTTAAAGTATTATCAACAGTAAACATGGTGTTCCAAAAAAACCGCCATCTGGTAATTTTTTGAGAAAAATTTTCAAAAATTTTTTCTTCAACATGACTCATTAAAGATATTTTTATGCGAAATGGATTGCGCACATCGAAAACCCTTAAAAGCGTCTCCCAGACCATGAAATATAAGATTTTCGTATTTTTCAGTAAGAATTCCTACTTGAAAATATTAAAATTGGATATTTCATAATCTAGAAGGCATTTTCAAGGTTTTTCGATGCGCGCAATCGAATTCTCGCATAAAAAGCCCCTGAGAATTTTTGAAAAACATTTTTTAAATTTTCGCCAAAAAATGACCAAATGGCGGTTGTTTTTGTTGGAACACCCTGTATATATAAACTCTAAAAGACTACCTGTAATCTATGAGACTTAATATACAGCCATAAACATTCATAAATCTCTTCAAGTGTTCCAGAATTTATGCCAATGATCATCTTCAACAAATGGTTTTTCACTTTAAATTTCATGGGGTTAAAATCAGGTGCAAGAAGAATATCACATTGAAGTTCATCGTTGGTAGTCAAAACTTGTTCGACCTAAAATATTGAGATGCAAAAATTTCTAAGACTTAATCAAACAAATGTGAAATTGGAGAGCAGTAATAAAAAGAATAGTCATCAGAAACCCCATACACTCAGAAAAAATTCGCTTACTGCAGTGTGGTTTTTGGTACTATAGGGTTGGTGCATAATTAATGCGAATATTATTAATCGAAAAAACGATTCTGAGCGATTTGAGTTTCTTCGAGCTCATTCTGGCCGAGTTCTAGGCGAATTTTGTGAGGGTATTTACGAGTTAACTTACCAGTTTCATGTTAACCGAAAAAATAGGAAATATTGGCCAATTTTTGTAAAAAATTACGACGGGGGACTAGAATTTAAATAAATTTTGGGTCAAAACATAGACAAAATCGTTAGGAAAATTTTTTCATTTAGGTTTGGGGGAAGGTTCCCTAGTCCCCCTCCGCCATAATTACGGCACTGCCATGACTCTAGTGCAGTTTGCGCGTCTAATCAAAATTTGATACTTATGCAATAGCGGAAAGGGGGATTCTGAATAAATTTATTCTTTAGGCCTTATGCTTAGGTATTAGACTTAGGCCTAGGCTAAGCCTAAACAAAGCCTTTTTTCAGCTTGGGGGAGGAGGGTTCTGCATAAATTTACGCAAAATCCCCCTCCCTCCCCGATAGTGCATAAGTACTCAATTTTGATTGGACGCATAAACGCCGATTGAACGCGCAAACTGCAATAGAGCCCTGCTCACAACCCCTTTAATTTTTCCACCTCATTGTCTTAAAATTTTTCAATAACCCCCCACCTGAAATCCATCAGTTTCGCCATTTTCTGGAGTCCTTTGCCAACCCATAATATGATTACTAGGTCCATAAATTTTCTCATCCAAAATAAGAATGATACTCTTGAAATAAGTGCTAAATTTGTCACCATATGGCTTCGATTCAGAATCAACAAATTTTCCCTTCACAGCAAGGCGGAACATTGTAGATGCACCAACATCCTGTAAACATGAAAAATTAGCACACAAAAATAAAACAATCGGTAATATTAAAAAAATAGCCAAAAGAATAAATTTAAAAAAAGTTATTTTTAGCTCTGGGAAGATTCAAAACCGATTTTCAACGTGTCAAATATGCGAATTTCGTTTTATATCTGTTGCGTAAAGCTTTTCGAGTCATCTTAGAGCCAACTTTTTATAACAAATTTTTCCCCAAAATCTCACTTTAGAAGTAAAGACATCACTAATCGTAACACGAAGCTTTTTATTCATCCTCATAGGACGTTTAATCGCTTCTTGGATCGCCAACTTTTTTCTCGCTAATTTAGCATCAATCGCTAATTCATGAATCAACAAATCAAAATATTTTTTTGCTTCGGGAATCACTTCAACAATCTTTAAAACTAAAAAATTACACAATAAAAATCAGAAATGAAAAATACCGAGGGATCAAGTTTTTGGCATAAATCCGCGCTTCTATCAAAGTTGAGAGATTCATACGACACTGGTTGAGACGAAAATTGAGAACTTTGTGATGCAGGCGAGAAATCGCTTGTGAAGTTCGTAAATTTACAATTCGTAAGATTAAAAGTCATACTGAAAAATTCAATTTTAAGAAAAAAGCATAGAGGACAATGAGGACTGTACCATAGGTGGACAAAAAGGGTCTGGTGCTGAGTTGGGTACCCAAAATTTTCAAAAATTTGTCTTGGTCCCCCTTATGTTTTTTTCGAAAATTTCGGTCAAAAACATAAAAGAGGACCAAGGTAATTTCCGAATTTTCAAAAAATTCAAAAACCATCTTGGTCCCCCTCTTGTGTTTTTTCGCGCCGGCACTAGGACCCTCGTTACGACGCGAATTCACGACCGTTCGTTACCAAAATCGCTTGTTACAACCTGTCAGGGGCGTGCCAGGATTTCAAAAATGGGGGAGGGGGAAATCATAAACAACTTTTTTCAATTTTTGTGTAAACGACTGTTACAATTTCACCATCTTCAGACTCAAGAAATAGTGTTTCTTATGGTCGCTTCCAATGCCCATTTGAGCTTTGGATGGGCCAATTGGCAGGTAATGAATTTCAGACGGTTTTTCCAATCAATCATATCACGTCTGTTTCAAGCGGCAATAAGTCTGTGTCAACTTTTGTTTTTCGATCATTTTTGATACTCGGGGGTTTTCGACTATGGGGAACTCAAATCCGATGGAGAGGGATCACTATAGGGAATTGAAGGGGGTGTCACTATATAGAGCAGCGACTGTGGGTGTATTCCTAATTTGAACCGTACGGATCTGTAACTGATCACTGTCAACCGTACGAATCTGTACTGATCAGTCACGGATCCGTACGGTTCAAATTAGGAACGCACCCTGTATACAGGGGGAGGCAAAAGTCCTGGCCAGGCGGACAAAATTCCTGACCTAGGCGGCAAAAATCCTGACATTGTCAAAAACGCTGAAAAGGTGTTTTCTCGTCCAGAATTGTCGAGAAACATGTTTTTGAAATGTCAGGACTTTTGCCTCCCCTTGTATTACTTGGACAACAAAATCGCGTTCTTTCTTTCCATGGTTGTGGCCCCAGATCAGCACAATTTCCTTTACAAAATGGGGCTGTTCCTGCCCACTTACAAGTACCTGAATATGCTTGACCAACAAAAAGTAATATAGATAAGAAGAAAAAACGGTTGGCCGACAATTTTGTTAATAATTAAAGCTTAGTTTAAGAGAAAAATGTTGAAAATTTTGCTGTGGCTTCTTTTCATATATTTAGTTTGAATTAGTTTTATTAATAGGAGCTTCAAAACGTCTTTAAAAAAATATAGATAAATTTTTTTAAATAAACAGGGTGTTCAATGAATACTTATCCGATGTAAAAAATTCGGAACTTATGCACTTTTGAAAAATTAAAGATTTAGACAATTTTATAGAGCCTAGAGTTTCTAACATTTTTAGAGTGAATTTTTATTTATTTTTTCTTCAAATTTTATTTCAGTCCGCTAGTTTTTAAATAAGCCGAGATGATCATATCTATCACACTGTCTAAGATTTGTTTCACTTGATTTGTATCAGTTGCACAAGTTTCATGCTTGTAGATTTTTTTCTTAGGATCATCATTTACCGAATCAAATTTCTTCTTAATAAAATCTATGGATTCATGATAAGTTTGATGACCTAAAAATGTCTAAAAAATTTTTGTCTCAACATACCTTCATAGTCCGGGAAAGCCGTTCTTATCGAAGTTAAACAAATTTTTTCTTCGAATAAATCTTTTTTGTTCAAAAATAAGATCATAGAGATTTTGGTAAATATATTGCATATAAATTGGAATAATCGTAATGATTCAAGTAGTCTGTTCTGAAATTTTTAGGTTTAAAAGACCAGTCTACTTTTGGGGAGTTGATGCCATGTGATAGAGCACAAAATTTGGATAATTTTTGGCTTTTACGGCACTACTTGAAAATCTAATGGTAAAAAGTTATGAGCGAAACAAAAAAGTTTTCAAACAAGTTAAAACATTGAAACGAAGAGCTTGTATGATCAATCAGATTGTTTATTCAAGCGCATTATAAAACTCAAAAATCTTGACAGTTTGAGAAAAAAAGACTTGTAATAGTGTTTATAAATCGCCGAGACGGATCAAATGACACCGAAATTATTGAATTTTGAAAATGTTTTGTGTTGTTGAAACGAAAACCTTGATTCATGTTCTTGTAAATCAAGGTTTTAGTTTCAACAACTCAAAACATTTTCAAAATTCAATAATTTTGGTGCCATTTGAATCGTCTCGACGAGTTATAAACACTATTACAAGTCTTTTTCTCAAACTGTCAAGATTTTGAGTTTTATAATGAATTATTAATTCGCTTTAATAAACAATCTGATTTTGCCTGGATACAAGCTCAATGTTTTCTTTTTCGCTGTAATATTTAAACTCGTTTGAAAATTGTTTTGTTTCGCTCAACTTTTTACGGTTAGATTTTCATGTAATGCCATAAAAGCAAAAAATGTTCCATTTTTTCTGCTCTATCATATAACATCAACTCCCCAAAAGTAGACTGGTTCTTTAAGGGTGAGTTAAAAAAATTTTTTACTATAGTATCATCTTCAGCTAAAAGTTCATCATATTCGGAGATTGCAGTGATAAAAATTATGGCATTAACATGTTCAAAACAGTGAATCCATTTTTTACGTTCTGAGCGTTGACCGCCGACGTCGATCACTCTAAAAAGATGTTACTTAAATCATAAAAAAGAGAAATGGGTTCAAAAAACGTACCTAAACGTCATTTTTTTAATTTCAAAGAATGTTTCTACGATCCCAGTAGTTTTTATTCTTGTATGTAAAAAATCTTGATCAGTAATTTTATAATCAGGAGCACAGATACGATCCAAATTATCAAAAAAGCTGAAAGGTTTTAAAATCTTTGGAGCTAGATCCCCCCCCCCCCCAAAGGGAACTAGCTTCAAATCTTTTTCTTTCTTCAAAATCCTTACTATTTCGATGATTCATGCAAATTAATCTCATATCTTCTAGAATATGCCCGGATCGATATAGCTTCATCCGCCCATAACCTTTTTAAAGCTCCGAATATCTCATCACTCAATGGTTCAGATTCTTCCTCTGCTCTAATTATTCCTAGGATTAAACGTGCGTCTTTCTAAAATAAGGATTTTTGGAGATCAAGAAGAGTGGGTATACCTCTCTTTCAATGTTTTCAAAAGTAATATCGAATTCTTTCGTAGCTTTTATTAAAATTCTCATACTATCGATCATATTAGTATAGACTACAGCTCTTTGTAGATGCAATTCTTCTTCGTTAAATCCTTGTGCATGTAAAATTTTCATTTGTTTTAAAATTGTGGTTTTACCGCATTCAGCAGCTCCTATAACAAGAAAATAATTATAGATTCGAAATGAGTGAAAAGTTATAGACCGGTTATAAAGGGATTGATCTCCCTATAGTATACAGGGTAGCGCAAAAAAACTGGATTTTTTGAAAAAAATTTTTTTTATGGTCAAAATGATCTACAGTAAAACCTCGATTTAATGGCACTCCTAGGGGGCCGTTGAATCGAGTTGGACGGAGGGGGGGGGGGGTGCTGTTAAAGTAAAATTGATCAAAAACTCCAAAATTCGTCAAAAATCGAAAAATTCGTAAAAAATTGAAAAATTCATCAAAAATGCGAACCCTGAAAATGCTTCCCTGACCATGATTCAGGGAAAAGATTGAGTTTTTGAAGCGAAATTCGTCGTTTTTTGCAATTCCAAAAGCCCAATTTTTTTCCTGAATCAGGCCCAGGAAAGCATTTTCGGATTCGGGAATGAGCACAATCGATTTCCTACATAAAATCACCCCTAGAAACATAAATTTACTCTTAGAAAAATAAATTTTCGGGCCTCAAAAAATTATAAAAATCCACTTTTTTGGCCCACCCAGTATCAAAAATTTTACCTAAAAGCAATAGTTTCACAATTTTCCTTTCTTTTAAATACCCTTCATTTAATATTTTGTCGATATTTCGACTATTGGCAACCAGCTTCTTATCTTCTTCACTTTGACATAAACCCATAATATCTCAAGAAACAATAATTTGAATAAAAATAGGTAAAGGGTTTTTTGGTTAATCAAAACCAAACTATTTTTTTGAAGGTAATCAATACGAAATTTTACTGCGTAGATTCGAATAAATACAATTAAATATTTCCGTGCTATATAAATTTTATTAACTTGTCAGCAGGATTCGACGGAACGGGAGCCAATACGCATGACTGAGAATGGGTATAGACTTTTTTTGGTGATTATAACTACTCATATACAGAGTGTCCCAGTAGATTGGGACAATCATTGATTTGAGGGTTTCTCGTCATCTAATCAGTGATTTTCGATGCAGTTTTTTGTAGGAGAGAGCTAGACGATTCTGTTTCAGATCCTATAAAAATATTCAAAATTTACGAATTTTTAGTTTGAAGTTTTTAAAGCAACCTTAAACGTCTTCCCAATAAAGTAGATAATTGATTTGAACATAATCTCATAGCTTAGTGATGCCCCAACAACGTAGAAAAAACCAAATTAAAAAATCTTTTAACATTGATAAGAAATAGAATTGTCAAAATTAAGAAAAAATGATAAAGAATTTAAGGTTGTGGGACGAGGTGGCCTAGTGGCATAATAGGTTGCGTGTTTGGCTATTACCCGAAAGTTCGCGGATTATATATCCAGCTTCGTCGCTTGGTTTTTGCCGAAAAAAATGGTCTCAATTTTGACAATTCTATCACTGTTAAAAGATTTTTTGATACGGTTTTGAGACCAATTTTTCGGGCAAAAACTAAACGACGAAGCTGAGTATCGAACCTGCAACCTTTCGGGCAACAGCAAAACACGCACACAGGTGTTTTGTGCTTCACGAAGTTTGAAGCCAACCGATATTTGGGTCAAAGAGGTCATATATAGGAGTTTTTTTATGCCAGGAACACGAATTCAGCCTTCGTTTCGCTTGTATCATCGTGTAAAGGGATGATTTGGACATTTTGATTTTTTTTCGAAAAGTGCTTTCTAGTGGGTAGTGGTACCAGCCCTTCGTCCCCTGACCACCCGGGGTAGTGGGTGGTACCATCCTTTCGCCCCCTGGGCCCCAGATCAACACAATTTCCTTTACAAAATGGGGATGTTCCTGCCCACTTACAAGTACCTGAATATGCTTGACCAACAAAAAGAAGTAATATAGATAAAAAAGAAAAAACGGTTGGCCGAAATTTTTTTTAACAATTAAAGCTTAGAAGATGCTTAAGAGAAAAAATGCTAAAAATTTTGCTGTGGCTTTCTTTTCATATGTTTAGCTTGAATTAGTTTTATTAATAGGAGCTTCAGAAGGTCTTTTAAAAAATTATAGATAAATTTGTACAAATAAACAGGATGTTCAATAAATACTTATCCCATGCAAAAAATCGGAACTTATGCACTTTAGCCCCTCCCCCAAATTTGTAGTTTGTATTTATGCACTTTTATTGCTTTGGTTTAGGCTAAATGCCTAGGCTTAGGCCTAAGCCTAGGCCTTTATCCTTTATCTCTAAGCCTTTATCCTAGGTCTTTATCCTAAATCAAAGCAAAAAAAGTATAGTGCATAAATACAAACTAAAAATTGGGGGAAGAGGAACTAAAGTGCACCGATCGGTGCACTTTAGTCCCCCCCCCCCAAGTCGGTGCATTTTAGTTCCCCCCCAAATTGAAGAGAGACTAAAAATTTTTTGTGAGAAAACATTTCAAAAACGTTGTATACATATAAAATAGACGAAAAAAACATTTTGTCTATCTTTAGTTTGTTTGAAAAAGTGGAAAATTCATGAAGATCAATTTTTCAAGATACATAACAAAAAAACTTGAATACATCTCAAAAATTTTTTCGAAAAACTAAAGATTTATACAATTTTATAGAACCTAGAGTTTCTAACATTTTTAAAGTGAATTTTTATTTTTTTCTTCTTCGAATTTTATGAAAGTCCACTAGTTTGTAAATTAGCGTTGATGATCATATTTAACACACTGTCCAAGATTTGTTTCACTTGATTTGTATCAGTTGCACAAGTTTCATGCTTGTAGATAGTTTTATTAGGGTCATCATTTACTGAATTAAATTTCTTCTTAATAAACTCTATGGATTCATGATAAGTTTGATGACCTAAAAATGTCTAAAAAATTTTTTTTCTCAACATACCTTCATAGTCCGGAAAAGCCGTTCTTATCGAAGTTAAACAAATTTTTTCTTCGAATAAATCTTTTTTGTTCAAAAATAAGATCATAGAGATTTTGGTAAATATATTGCATATAAATTGGAATAATCGTAATGATTCAATTAGTCTGTTCTGAAATTTTTAGGTTTAAAGGACCAGTTTACTTTTGGGGAGTTAATGCCATGTGATAGAGCACAAAATTTGGAGAATTTTTGGCTTTTACGGCACTAATTGAAAATCTAACCGTAAAAAGTTATGAGCGAAACAGAAAAATTTTCAAACGAGTTTAAACATTACAGCGAAAAAGAAAACATTGAGCTTGTACCCAGGCAAAATCAAATTGTTTATTGAAACGAATCATTATAAAACTCAAAATCTTGACAGTTTGAGAAAAAAGACTTATAATAAAGTGTTTATAACTCGCCAAGACGGATCAAATGACACCAAAATTATTGAATTTTGAAAATGTTTTGGGTTATTGAATCAAAAACCCTGATTCATGTTTTCGTTTCAATAACCCAAAACATTTTCAAAAATTCAATAATTTTGGTGCTATTTGATTCGTCCCGACGAGTTATAAACACTTTATTACAAGTCTTTTTTCTCAAACTGTCAAGATTTTGAGTTTTATAATGATTTATTAATTCGTTTCAATAAACAATTTGATTTTGCCTGGGTACAAGCTCAATGTCTTCTTTTTCGCTGTAATGTTTAAATTCTTTTGAACATTTGTTTGTTTTGCTCATAACTTTTTACGGTTAGATTTTCAAGTAGTGCCGTAAAAGCAAAAGATGCTTCAAATTTTGTGCTCTATCACATGGCATCAACTCCCCAAAAATAGACTGGTCCTTTAAAGGTACTGTGCATACACGAACAAGTTGGTGGTGGGTTTTTCGTTTCAATAATTAGACTTAATTTAAAAAATTAATTGCAAATCAGGCAAATTTAAAGATTTTTGAAATTAGTATTGTGTAATTTACGTAAAAGCATGTAAATTTACGCAAAATATGTAAAGCTATTGGAACTACAGTATCAAAATATCGATTTTTTCAGAATTGTTTCGGATTATTCTAAAAACGATTGGAAATTGTCTAAAAACGGTCGTTATAGTCATTTTTTCGTTGAAAATATTGATTTTCCAATTCATTGAAAATAAATTTACATATTTTGCGTAAATTTACATGCTTTTACGTAAATTACACAATACTAATTTCAAAAATCGTTAAATTTGCCTGATTTACAATTAATTTTTTAAATTAAGTCTAATTATTGAAACGAAAAACCCACCACCAACTTGTTCGTGCGTGCACAGTACCTTTAAGAGTGTTTTAAAAAAATTTTTACTGTAGTTTCATCTTCAGCTAAAACTTCATCATATTCGGAGATTGCAGTGATAAAAATTATGGCATTAACATGTTCAAAACAGTGAATCCATTTTTTACGTTCTGAGCGTTGACCGCCGACGTCGATCACTCTAAAAAGATATTACTTAAATCATAAAAAAGAGTAATAGGTTAAAAAACGTACTTAAACGTCAGTTTTTTAATTTCAAAGAATGTTTCTACGATTCCAGAAGTTTTTATTCTTATATGTAAAAAATCTTGCTCAGTAATTTTATAGTTAGGAGCACAGATACGATCCAAATTATCAAAAAAGCTGAAATGGTTTAAAATTTTTGGAGCTAGTTCTCTTTGGGGTAAAACGGACATTTTTTACTAATTATGAAACAACTTCTCAACCAAAAGCCTATGCCTTAGTCTAAGCCTAAGTCTAAGCCTTAGCCTATATCTTAGCCTATGCCTAAGCCTTAACCTAAGCTTATACCTTAGCCTAAGCCTTTTATCATCTTACAAATTACTTATTTAAAAAATTTTTTAAGTTATGACATGATTTTGATGTCATTGTCATTCGATTGCTAAGAAATCCAGATTTCTAACGACACCAAAACTATCAGTATTGGCTTTGTACTTCCGGAGAAATCCTCAAAAACATAAAAAAACACGCTGGTGATGCCCCCAAAGGGAACTAGCTCCAAATCTTTTTTTTCAAAATTCTTACTATTTTGATGATTCATGCAAATTAATCTCATATCTTCTAGCATATGCCCGAATCGATACAGCTTCATCCTTCCATAACCTTTTTAAAGCTCCGGATATCTCATCATCCAACGGTTCAGATTCTTCCTCTGCTCTAATTATTCCTAGGATTAAACGTGCGTCTTTCTAAAATAAGGATTTTAGAAGATAAAGAAGAGTGGGTATACCTCTCTTTCAATGTTTTTAAAAGTAATATCGAATTCTTTCATAGCTTTTAATAAAGTTCCCATACTATTGATTATATTAGCATAGACTACAGTTCTTTGTCGATACCTTTCTTCTTCGTTAAATCCGTTTGCATGTAAAATTTTCATTTGTTTTAAAATTGTGCTTTTACCGCATTCACCAGCTCCTATAACAAGAAAATAATTATAGACTCGAAATTAGGGCTACGCGCGGGCTCCCGCCCGCACCATTTTTTAAGAAAAAACCCCGCATGCAGCCACGTAGCGAGAAATCAGCTATAGGGGGCAATCCGGAAAAAAGTTTTTACCAAAAATCATAAGGGGGACCCTTATGATTTTTTTCACATTTTTGCCGAAAAATTGACAAAATTTTTTGATAAACGCTTGTTTTTATGCTGAAAATTCTCAGAAAATTATAATTTTTGTAGAAAAAATGAAAATTTTCTTTTGGTAAAAAATAGGAAATTTTGGTCATTTTTGGTGAAAAATCGTTATGAGGGACCATTAGGATTTTTAGAAATTTCAAAAATTTTGGGCAAAAACATAAGGGAGGACCAAGGTAATTTTTTCATGTTTTAAACAAATTTCAAAATCATCTTAATTCTGACGACCTTTTTTGGCCGTCAAAAATTGAAAAATTTATCAAAAATTGGACCCTGAAAATGCTCCCTAACCCTGATTCAGGGAAAAGATTGAGTTTTTGAAGCGAAATTCGTCGTTTTTTGCAATTTCAAAAACCCAATTTTTTCCCTGAATCAGGCCCAGGAAAGCATTTTTAAGATTCGGGAATGCGCACAATCGATTTGGCCCACCCAATATCAAAAATTTTACCTAAAAGCAATAGCTTCACAATTTTCCTTTCTTTTAAATACCCTTCATTTATTATTTTGTCGATATTTCGACTATTGGCAACCTGCTTCTTATCTTCTTCACTTTGACATAAACCCATAATATCTCAAGAAACAATAATTCCAATAAAAATAGGTAAGAGTGGTTTTGGTTAATCAAAAACAAACCATTTTTTGAGAGCAATCAGAAGCAAACTTCGCTGCGTAGATTCGAATGAACACGATTAAATATTTTCGTGCCATATACATTTTATTAACTTAATTTTATTTAAAGTTCAGTAGGATTCGACAAAACAAGAGTCAATAAGCATGACTGAGAATGGGTATAGACTATTTTTATAACTATTCATATACAGAGTGTCCCAGCAGGTTGGGACTATCATTGATTTGAGGCTTTCTCATCATCCAATCGGTCATTTTCGATGCGCTTTTTTAGAAATTATTAAACTCTACACTTTAAAGTGAAAAATGTTCTATGCTTTATAGTCTTTATATTCGGCTTGATTAATGTGCGTTTAACGGCTTGATTAATGTGCGTTGATAGAAAAATTTAATTAATAGCTATTTTATCGAATGTTTTAAAACAGGTTACGCGATACAACCGAGCTTTAAGACGATGATCATGTCACAAAAATTTTTTTGACGCAGGACGAAAATTTAGGTCGATATTTTGATAGAACTCAGTGAGTTATGCAACTTTTATTCTGGGCTCCCTTCCGACGACTTCTCCCCTAGACGGTACAGGCCCCCAAAATTGGGAAAATGGCCATTTTCCGACCAAACTTGGATCGGCTATAAGTCAGTAAGTCTTTTAGCTTTTGACAAACCGCCTTTTGCCTTTTGTAGCTGGAAATTGGGGCTTCATTTTATGCCAAGACCACTTTGATCCTAGATATTTACATAATTTTATACATGGATGAATACAAAAAAATACCCCAAAAACTGACCCACCAAAGTAGCTTCAACCCATCACAAGTCCCGAAATGAAAAAAAGTATTTTTAGTTTTAGCATAAAAAGATTGCACTAGTTGTGAAGAACGTTTATGCAAAAAATCAGAAAATTTGAGACTCCCTTTAAAGTTTAATGAATGTTTAAAGTTCGGCTATTCGGCACTACTCAAAATCTAGGATATCGAAATTTGCAATAATTTATATATATTCGAAAAATTCATGAAAAATGGAGCATTTTTTGCTTTTACAGTAAATTCTGAATCGTTATCGTTGTCGAGATAATCGCGTTTGAAATTGGCGGTTTTTGAGTTAGCGATTTTGAATTGGAAATTCCCGCCAATCCCTGAATCAGGCATTATCTGCAAATCGTCCAAATGGGAGAAACAAAAAAAATTTTCTCAAAATTTTTCAATTTTTAGTTAGAATTGTTTGTCTCGTCGAGTAGATGAAACTTTGTCAAGATGAGAATTTTTTTAAATTTGATCTCTATAACTTTGCCTGATTTTCAATAAAATCCGTTTATTGACACGAAAAAATTTAAATTGGCAATTACTAAAAGTAGTAACGGTAGTAGCGCACTGGACTACAAACTACAAAGCAATGCGCTACTACAGCTACTACGTTTAGTAATTGCCATTTAAATCAACTTGTTACATTTTTTGTCTACTTTTCATGTTCTAGGGGACCAAAATAATGTTCAAAAAAACTCCATCTTTGACGAAGGCTCCTGCAGCACGATGCCTCTACCCTTGTCGTGATCGTGGAAAGAATTTTCACGCAAATGCCTAATGGAAGTTTTGGCTATGATTACGTCGATCGTGTTACCGCAAGTCCGAAAAACTTCTGTCTAAGACGCCGGCAACGTTTTGAAGGAGGAGAAGTGTTGGGAAGCCAACGAAGAGTTCAATTTAACAAAGAAAAGACTTCAATTCATGTTTTCTGATCTCGAGTCAATCGTGCCAAGAAACAGAATTATTGATAATCAGGGTCGAATGTAAAAAGTTACTTAAACTTTGACTATTCGCAGCAAAATCAATCTCTTAGGCACCATTTATACTTCCGTCGCGACGCTACAGTGCATTTTTTGTCACGCGACGTTTATAGTCTGTCGCGCGATAGTACTTGGTTTGAAAAGACGTTTCTCTATCAACAAACCTTGGTGGTGCAATGACAAAGCAACGGCTTAGTGGTCACAAGGTCGCTGGTTCGAATCCTCTTGGAGCCAAATTTTTTGCCACTCAACCTTATGTTGCGTCGCGTGATCAGCACTTGCGACGTCGCAGCCTGTCGCGCGACAGCAACTATAAACGACATTGGAAAATTTTTCCGCACTATAAACGTAATTGCTCTGCGACGTGTCGCGCGACGTACACCTGGCATGTTAGTTAGTTTCTTTATACAGAGTGGACCAAAAAATGTGGATTTTTGTGATTTGGGACTCGAAAATATATTGTTCTAAAAATGATCCCTGTATTTATTTTTCTTCTTCGAATTTTATTAAAGTCCACTATTTTGTAAATTAGATTTGATGATCATATCTATCACACTGTCCAAGATTTGTTTCACTTGATTCGTATCAGTTGCACAAGTTTCATGCTTGTAGATAGTTT
>JAQGBS010001200.1:0-16660 GCA_034698545.1 Acrobeloides obliquus | reverse complement strand
GGATTTCAATACTTTTTTTGCATATGATAGAGCCATATTTCTACATAAATACTGTTGAACAATTTGATAAAACATATCCTATATTTTTTTACACAGTTGACTGGGTCTCCCCAGCCGAAGTAGCTCCAAAATTTTTATTTAAATAATTTTTTGTGCTAATAAAAAACGATACACTTGGTAAAATATACACTACAAAATTTGTTTATTAAATATTATTAAATAACTAAAAATATATTTAAACATCGACAAAATAGTGATAAAATTTTTCGTTAAATAATTTTGTGGTAATAAATATTGATTAGTTCATTTTATTATTGCTAACACTGAAGGAAAGGGTCCAAATCCGATTTTTTTGCAAATGTAATTTATGTTCGGCCCCAAAAAATTTCTCTTCAAATATTTTTTTGTGATAATAAAAAAATGATACACCCTGTAAAAACATACCCTATAAAATTTTGTTATAAAAACACTTTCTCGACCCATATCAATTGTATGAATCAAACATTGTACGTAGGAGTCTACGTAAGATGAAAACAAAGACAACAATATGAGGCAATAAAACTTATATCGTATTTCTTCTAAAATAACCCCAGGGGTTATTTTTTTCAACCTCCTCAAAAAGTGGAGTTATTTTTTTCAATCCTCCAAAAAAATTTTTGCATGTAAAAAGTCGACTAAAATTACCTAAAAATTGCAAATTTTGACGAAAAATTAGTAAAAAATAGGCATTTTTTTATTAAAAAATTGCATTTTTGATGAAAACGGCAACATTTGAACATTTTTCATGAAAAAATTTTCTGGGGTTATTTTATTGGGTTTATCAGAAATGTATATAGAGCTTCAGTAATCCTTTTTCGATAAAAATTTTTTCAGTAGTAGACAAGAGTGTATGCTGAATACAATCCAATCGGTCTTCTTGAGAATAAGTCATGTTTTCGTGTCAATATACAGTCTTTTTCAAAAAATGGGGTCTCAAAAATGCAATCCTATTGTAAAATGTTGATATTTGGTTATAGAAGTGGATTTTTTACGATATTTTCAACTTTCCTAGGATTTTTCTAGGCGATGAACACGAATCTGGCGTTATTTTTTTTGTCATAGACCTCGGGAATATGCTCAAAAATGGCTTACAAAGAACAGGCCTTTTTCGAGGCTGATTTTTTGTACTGGGGGGTTTTTCGGCATGGGGAACTCGAATACGAACGAATTTTTTGATTGTGACCACGGGAAGATACCCTACAAGGGGTTAAAACCCCAAAAACGGGGGTTTTATTTCGTATGGGATACCTCTTTGTAAATCATTTTTTGACCATATTCCTGAGGTCTAGGACAAAAAATAACGGCGGATTCGTGTTCAGCACCTAGAAAAACCCTAGGAGGATCGAAAATTTCGTCAAAAATCGACTTATAATCTATATTTTAATTAAAATCTATAGGTGCGGCTTATACACGGAACTTTAGGGTACTTTTCAAAAAAAATTTTTTCGAGAGATGGTCGCAAACTGGACCCCCTTTAATTGTTATCCCATAAGAGCAGGGCCCGGAATGGGTCTGATTTATCAGAAATGTTCTGATTTTGGACAATGTCATCTAGTGTATTTTTAACGGTTTTGGACCTAAATTTGATTTTTGGATCGTTCTTGGATCGGGAATCTGATTTTTTGACATATTTTTCTGATTCTTTTTTCATTCAGAGCCCTGCATAAGAATGATTGCCCATCTTTGTAACCTATTAGTAGCAGTTGTTGGTATGCCTTTCTTGGGACCAAAGATAGTGACAAGGAGTTTATGATCTATGACAAGCGAAAATGATTACCTCATATGTATTGGTGATACTTTTTAACACCATATACAAGACCTAAAGCTTCTTTTTCCATTTGACTATACTTTTTCTCTACATCAATGAGTTACTTGGAGAAGCCTCGAACGTGTAAAAAATTAATTGAACTTTATCAGCTTTCCAACGACACCAAAACCATTCAGATGGATTTAAGTGGCCTGGGATATGAACATTTGAAGTTGGGGGGTACATTTTAGGAGCCATCCGGCCGGATCTCAAAAAGGAAAAGTCGGATTCAAAAACGGACTTCAGATTCTTGTTCAACGACCACAAAAACCTAGGGTACACTACAGTTTCAAAAATTGATTCGAATTTTTCGTACTATGACCACCCCAGTTCAAGACCGGTTCGAGATTTCGAGATATCGTCTCTTAACATGCTTCCATGACCATGATTCAAGACATTTTTTTGGCAAAAAATTGAGGTAGCTCGAAGTTTTAAAAACGAGTAATGCCATTAGAATCGTCTCAACGAGAGAAGTAAAACTAGTACCATATTGTACACAGACGCGTCAGAGTCTCATGGCCAAGTGGTAAGTGTCCAGAATATACACTTTATAGATCGAGGGTTTGAATTCCGGCCCGAAATTAAAGTTATCAAATTCCATGAAAATTTTACATCTCTTTTTGTCCTCTAAAACACGTTGGAATCATTTTTCGGTCAGTATATACTTGCTGGGGATATAGAATAAAGTTAGATTTTATAATACTTAATCGATAAAAATTTGTGCACATCGTGTACAAAATTTCGAAATCGAATTAATCTTTATAAAAGATGATCTGATGTTTGATTTATTGAGCGTCTGGGTTCCAACAATCTCATCCGCAATTCTTCACGTGCTTGTAAACTAAACAAAAAGTGATGACTTGGTAATTACGTCTACTATAGGGCAAACATGAGATCTGTTTTGAAATGAAAATTTTATACATTTTGATTGAATTTTGTGTACTTTGCTCATAGTTTTTTTCTTTGTCGGAAAAGTTCAAAATTTATGGATAAATATTTGATTTTGTAGGGAGCAGGTCTGGTGTATAAAGAGGCTTGCAAAATAATCAAACTTTTCTTACTCGCACAGTAACTCTGACATCAGATCTTTGATTTTTTAAATTAACAAAATTTTTGTTTGATATGTTAGGAAAAAATTTTTGTGATGGAATAAGGCAATGTTTTTGACCGTCAGTTATAAAGGGCACTTTTGGTTCGAAGACAATCTTGTGCTAAAATCTTGTTAAAAATGTTGTTTTCTCAAATTTTTTATTCCCCCAGAGACTTATATGCAAAAATATATGCATAAGGCTAAATTTATCATCGTGCTAGAAAATTTATCCCTCATATTTATCATAGTTTACCATTATTTGTGCATTTTAGAAAGAAAAATGACACCCGAAATACCCCCAGATTTCTTTATTTTGTTAATTTCTTTATCAATCCTAACACAAGCCTCTCCGACGAGACACCCTAAAGAAAATAATACAATTAATTCTACTCAATCTAGTCAAAACGATAGCAAAGAAGAATTGAAATCTAGGGAACTTTTTTCTTCTTATGAAGTTTTGGCTCGTTCAATAGATTGCCCTATGTTAACTCCAACATGTCTACCTGCAAGAAAAAGAGATACCCCACAAGATCCAGGAATTCAAAGATCTAATGATACACCGTCAGTTATAGATTATAATAATTTGTGAAAATTTTATTTCTTGTATATAATTTATTTATTAAAATTTTAAATAAATTTTTAAAACTGATAAAAATGTCTACTTCGCTTTTCTCTATTTGGATTTAAAAATCTTTCATTTGAAAGCAGCTTAAATTTCAAAAGACGATCATCTTTGGCACATAAGCACTAAATTGTGGGTGTGAATAAGCAAGCTTAAGGCTTATCAAACTATCGAAGTAAAAAAGCTTTAATGTCAAAATTGTCAAATGATATAAAACCGCATAAAAATATTGAGTGTTCTTAGTTTTTGAACGTCTCGAGATGTCTATTCGCTTTCTAACTTGTGTTTGGGTTTTTGGAATTGTACAGGCTCAAAGTAAGGGTTTATGCACTCTTGGCCGTATGTACAACTGACGCTAACGCTATTAGCTGCAGCTAAAGCTAATAGCTGCAGTTGTGTATACTAGCTGCAACTATTAACGTTAGCTACAGCTATTAGCGTTGCAGCTTTTAGCTGTAGTTAACGCTAATAGCGGCAGTTGTGCAGACTAGCTACAGCTATTAGCGTTAGCGCTGGCTTTAGTATCAGTTGTGCATATGGTTCCGTATGAAAAACACAGTGGTTTTTTTTGCTAAAATTTGAGCAAAGTCGAATTTAAAAAAAAACGAGCCATGCAATTCGACTCAGCTAGCCGAGACGAGTAGAACGAATACCATAACACGGAGTTTTCCATTCTGAGCCCATGACCGAGTGGCTGAAGTGACAGATTTGCAGTTTATAGCCTAGGACTTGAAACTCGCTTCGAATTTAAAGTTGTCCATGATTTTCTCTATCTTGGCCTCTAAGAAATTTTGCAATCATTTTTGGGTCAGTAAATATTTTCTGGAGCTATTAGTAATAGTGATTTTAAGTTTTATAACATCTAATCTTAATGCACACCCCAGCAAGTTTTTACTGACCAAAAAATGCAAAGTGTCTTAGAGGTCATAGAGAGATGCAAAAATTTTCATGCACTTTGGACAACTTTAAATTCTAATCGGGATTCGAACCCGAGCCTATAAACTACAAATCTGTGACTTTAGCCACTCGACCATGGACTCGGGATGGAAACCCCTATGTTATGGTATTCGTTCTACTCGTCTCTACGAGCCGAGTCGAATGGCATGAATCGTTTTTAAAATTTCGAATTTCCTCCAATTTTAGTAAAAAACTACCGTAAAAACACTTTTTGAATTTAGATCCATGTCGAGTCAACGTCATCTTTAGTCTCGAAGCCTCAACATATGTAAAAAGCGAAGGCGAATCTTTTATCTATGACGTAAGAATTCTTTTTGAAAAGGCTTAAAGAATCACTCCACTCCTTAAAAAGTTGGCATTTTTTGTTGATATTCTGAAAGTTTGGCGATCCCAATTTTTTCGATTTTTCGACCTTTCTTAGCCACAAAAAACTTTGTTTAGCAAATTAACAAAGTACAAAGCGCTTATCAATCCTGGACGATCTCGCCAAATTCTGTTCGAGCCACACTTCCGAAACCGATTGGTTGCACTCAAGGCGGAAATTGGAATCTTCAAAATGATACAAATTCTTTAAACAATGTTGTATCAAGTATTAAAAGATTTCTGTATACATGCTTCCAGCAAAATAGCCTCAGCGAGTAAATTTTTACGTAAACTTTAAGAAATTATTATTATTTTAGTTATATAACTTCTCTAAACAATCAAATACTTCAATCACAATCAGTGGATCCGGCAAATTACGTTTTTGTCATTTTTACAGCCACTAAGTAAGATTTTTTAATAAAAAAACAAACGGTACGCAGTCCAGGGGCAGCGTTAAAAAACATACAAGGTACCCAAAAAAGGGTTATTTTGCGATTTTCCGTAATTTCTTCAAGTTGTTTAATTTTCGCCAAAATACGGGGTTTTTATGCAACGAATCAATTGAGCGCATTTTCGAACCTTGAAAACCCTTCTCGTTCATGTATTAGCCTATTTTTACTTTAATACACACATCTCTTCCTGAATCAGAGTCAAGGAAGCGTTTTCAAGGTTTGCACGCACTAGATTATTGCATACACTTCCCATAGAGTTATTTAGTTGAAAATGAAAAAACTTGAAAAAGTCGCGCAACAATCGCACAATTGCCCTTTTTGGGTATCTTTATTAAATAAATGGGATCCCCTGATTTTGGTGAAATTGAGATCTCGAAAACTGACAATGCAAATTTTATGACAGCCTGAACAAATATAAAGTACTCTGTGTCAACTGAATCATAATAATTTATCAGTTTTTGACATGGATACCATGAACGGTGGGAGCGGAGCAACATTACCTGACTAGTCCTGCATATTTCACAAAATTTTAGCGATACAAATGATGTTCAACAAGCGATTAATTTACGAACACAATTTTTTGATCCAAAGGGATATGGCTTGATTGTGGTGGTAGTTGAACCACAAACTGGTCAGGGTTTTTGATAATATTTTTAAAGCAAAATGTTAATTTTTTTAGCCGCCAATTTGGCTCAACTAGCTACTTATGGAGTTTATGATTTGGGAGATCCAACTTTTACTCAAGATATAACTTCGGCCGTTTGTAATGGCAAAAGTAAGCAATACTATTTGTGGCACACATGAATAATGGAGTCTAGATTTTGAAAAATTTTTGAGGGGAGATCTCTTTAAAATTTTTCTAAACTTCGCGTAAAGTTTTTTACTCAGAGATACCTTAATTAATTCGGCCTTTGTCCAAAAATTTGCTAGAGAATTAGGTCTAGACCTCTATTCATGTATGATTTATGTGCAATTTTCAGAAGTAGGATTCTCCTTTTGAATAGCTTTCTTGGCTTTAAAAAATGAAAATAGGAAAAAAATTTTGTTGTGAGGATGAAAATTTAATACTTTTAAGTTCAAACACAACCAACAACAACGACAACTCAAATCAACACACTTCCTTCAGCCACGACGACTACAATTGCATCTATAATCACGATGGAACCAACTCCATCAAAAGGTCCTACACCATCAGAAGGTCCTACAGCGTCAGAAGAACCAACAACAGAAGCCGCCATCATAGTCTCTGATTATTATGAATTTTCAACCGTGTCTTCATTTTTTGACATCGATGATGACTTACAAGAAATTGAAAAGAAGATCCACGAATTGCGAGCTCATCGCCAAGCACAAAAGCAAAAACCAAAGCCACGAAAAATTAATGACAAAGAGATCTTGACAAACAAAGTTAGCCACAAAAAGATCTCTGCAAAGAAGCAAAACAACAAAATTGTAAAACATTCCAAGTTGCCGACGCATTCAAAAACTCGCTTTATACAAAACAAAACTGCTATGAAAAATTTTCACTGAAAAGTTTAACTTTTATATAATCGTTTATTGTTTTTTTTTAATTTTGTGTATAACAATAAAAAAAGTGCTAAAGTTTTAACCTAACTATGATATTCAAATAACCACGAAAAGAATGATGCCATAATTGCTATAGTAAATATTATTAATACAACTTTGCAATAATCATTCAGAAATCTCTGTTTTTTTGGAAGCGACGTACACTCCTTAATTTCAGCCACAGTTAAAACTACCTCGTTCGATTTTTTGTTTACTACAGTTTTTTGGCTTGTCACTGATTCTCGACTCGCCACTGATCCTTGATTTTTCACTGACGGTTCATTTTTCTAAAAAAGGACAACTTTTTAATAACAAAAATTTGAGTCTGATTAATTTACCTCAATATCGTTGATGTCCGCAACCTTCATTTTTAATATAAAGAAAAACTAATTTTTGTTAAAGCTGAATGTGCTACTACTACTGAGTAATAATTTAACATATATCTATTCAGGTATCTTTTCAGACGCTTAATCTTATATAAGCACTGAATTGTGGTTTTAATTCATGTTATCTTATATAATGACTTTTGTTTCCCGCCTAGGTTACTTGGGAATTCATTATAAATTTTAGTTCCGTCTATGTTCTATTTAATAAGTTAGTTATAAGTCGGAAATTTATAGAAACTATAAGCCATTGTTGCCTAAGGAGGAAGAAACACAGATTCTTTTGTTCTCAAAATTTTGATCAAATGTTAATCTTCAAGTAGGCACAAATGATCATTTTATAAACAAAGGTGGAGATATTTTTCAAAAAACATAATGGAGCTACTACACAATAGGCGGGCCACCCACGTGAAAAAATTTTCAAAAATTTTTCTGAAAATGACCCCTTTAAGGGTAAAAACATTTGGGGAATCCGAATTTGACATTTTGAATGGGAGCTCACTATGCCAACTACAAGACTTGAAGCCGTTCAAAGCAGCTCTCTGAATACCGCCAAGAAAATATGGAATGCCCTCCCGACGAGAATTGTAGAAATTGGACACCATGAAAGCTTCAAAAGTGCAGTGAAGGACCCAGCTGTGTACCATTATCTCATCAAGTAGAATGCAGTGCGCAACGTAGAATTGGCTGTGTAATAATATAGGAAATCTTATTATTTTATCACATATTGTTATTGCAATTATTATTACTCTACTCATGTGTAATTGTACATGGGGAAATAAATAAATAGAATTTATTTATTAAATGTTTAAATAAATTTTTAAAATTGATAAAAATGTTTTTTCGCTTTTCCCACTTGGATGAAAAAACTTTCATCTGAAAGCAGCTTAAATTTCAAAAGGCGACCATTTTGAGCACTCAATCAAGGGTGTGAATAAGAAATATTAAGACGTATTAAAATATCAAAGTAAAACAGCTTAAATGTCCAAATTGTCAAAAGATATAAAACTGCATAAAATATTGAGTGTTCTTAGTTTTTGAATCGTACAAGATGCCTATTCGCTTTCTAGTATGTGTTTGGATTGTTGGAATTGTACAGGCTCAAAGTATGGTTTTATGTACTCGGTGTGGAAAAACACTTTTTGAATTTAGATCCATGTCGAGCTAACGTCATCTTTAGTCTCGAAGCCTCAACATATGTAAAAAGTGAAGGCGAATCTATTGTCTATGACGTAAGGGTTATCTCATCTTTTTTCTAGAAAAAATCTCACGATTTAAACGATCGTCCCACTCAGCGTATAATTGTACATGGGGAATTGTACACGTCGCAATTATGGGGAGGGTGAATGGTGAAAATTCTCCTCAAATTACGACGCTTACTTCACTCCTAAAAAAGTTGGTATTTTTTGTTGATATTCTGAAAGTTTGGCGATCCCAATTTTTTCGATTTCCCGATCTTTTTTAGCCACAAAAAACTTTGTTTAGCAAATTAGCAAAGTGCAAAGCGCTTATTAATCCTGGACGATCTCGCCAAATTCTGTTCGAGTCACACTTCCGAAACCGATCGGTTGCAGTCAAGGCGGAAATTCGAATCTTCAAAATGATACAAATTCTTTAAATAATGTTGTATCAAATGTTAAAAGATTTCTGTATACATGCTTCCAGCAAAATAGCCTCAGCGAGTAAATTTTTACATAAACTTTAAGAAATTATTATTATTTTAGTTATATAACTTTTCTAAATAATCAAATACTTCAATCACAAGCAGTAGACCCAGCAAATTATGTTTTTATAATTTTTACAGCCACTACGTAAGATTTTTTAATAAAAACCAAACGGTACACAGCCCAGGGGCAGCGTTCAAAAAACATATATAAATTTTAGCGATGTAAATGATGTTCAACAAGCGATTAATTTACGAGCACAATTTTTTGACCCAAAAGGATATGGCTTGATTGTGGTGAAAGTGGAACCACAAACTGGTAATGGTTTCTGATAATATTTTTTAAAGAAAATTTTTAATTTTTTAGCCGCCAATTTGGCTCAACTAGCTACTTATGGAGTTTATGATTTGGGAGATCCAACTTTTACTCAAGATATAACTTCGGCTGCTTGTGGCAAAAGTAAGCAACATCATTTGTTATATATTATTTGAGAAAGAGGACGCACCTTTCGAATTGGTTTAAAAATTGCAAATGGAGATAAAAAATTTTTTAATTGAATTTTTAAAACCTTTTGAGATATATAATCTATTGATTAGCTAGTTTTTTGTAAAATAATTTTGCGGAAAAATCCAATTTCTAATCATTTCTATTTTTAGTTCAAACACATCCAACTCAAACTCCAGTTATTACACTTCCCCCATCTACAATAGCAGGACAGGCAACCAGCGCTGAGCCAACTGAAGCACTGCCCACTGGAGAGACCCCTGCAATGCCCACTGCAGAGCATACTGCAGGGCCCAAATCTACCAAACTCATGGAATTAACTACAATATTCCCTTTTAAACTCAGCACCGATTATTATGACCTTTTAACCACACCTCAACCAATTTATGACATCGATGATGATTTACAAGAACTCGAAAAGAAGATCCACGAATTGCGAGCTCATCGCCAAGCACGAAAGCAAAAACCAAAGTCACGAAAAATTAATGGCAAAAATCTCTTGACAAACAAAGTTAGCCACAAAAAGGTAGCTCCAAAGAAGCAAAACAACAAAATTGTAAAACATACAAAGTTGCAAACACACTCAAAAATTCGTTTAGCTCAAAAAAGACTATGATGAAAAATGTTCACAAAAAAGTTTAACTTTTATTTAATCGTTTATTGTTTTTAAATTTTCTGTACAATAATAAAAAAGTGGCAATGTTGTAAACTAACTATGATATTCAAGTAACCACGAAAAAAATGATAAGGTAATTGCTATAGTAAATATTATTAATACAACCTTACAATAATCATTCATAAATCTCTTTTTCGCTGGAAGTGACGTACACATTTGAATTTCAGCCACATTTAAAACTACCTCGTTCGTTTCGTTGTTTGCCACATATATTTGACTTGATACCAATATTTGATTTGTCATTGGTGGTATATTTTTCTATAAAATCTTTTTAGTACTAGGGTCGACATTTTTGATTATTTATATATGTTGTAGCCGATTTAGGATTTCAGCTGATTCCGAATCGGCTAGCCAATTTAAGATATTCAAATTCGCTAGCCAATTTAGAATCATCGATTTTGATTCTTGATCGGCTAGCTGATCAAGAATTCCCAAGATCGGCTAGCCGATCTTGGAAATTCTTGTTCGGCTAGCCGATTTATAATCAAGATCGATGATTCTAAATGGCTATAAATAATTCTGAATAACTTCTTTTTTAATTTTTTAATATCAATAAGGCATTTTCTTCAAGCCCACCATTTTGCGTTACTCGGGGTGCTCCAGAGAGCCAATGATCCAGGGGTCATGGGCTATGACACTCTTTATGGCCCTAAAGAGGTTAGTTGGAATAAGAAAGATGATATTCTTCACGGGTTGTAAAAATGAAAAAGTATCTTAAAAAAGGTAAAACACAAAAAGTCAGTGAACAAATGGTGGACTTGAAGAAAATGGATTTTTGATATATTTTTTTTAAATTTAAAAAAATAAAGTTTTTCAGAATTATTTATTGATTTTCATGCAAAAATAACATCACCACTATGTTTCTCGCTTAAAAATACACCTTATTTATGAGAAAATCTTTATCTATTCATTTTGTAAAAAGTCTATCTTGGAAATGTCTCACCAACTTTTGCGTTCGCAAAGTAGACATCTCATGCCAAAGAAGGCATCATGAGTTCACGACCCGTGAATCTCATCTCTACAAAGAACACAAGAGTAGAGAGGACACTTTTATAGCCATGGGGCCACCCACGTGAAAAATTTTTCTGGAAATGACCCCTCTAGGGGTAAAAACATGCAGGGAATCCGAATTGATATTTTCAAAGCGAAAAAACGCTTCCCTGATCCAGAGAAAGACTGTGTATTTAAGCGAAAAGTCGCAAAAATGCGATTTGAGTTTCACAACCTCACCTCTACAAAGAACAAAAGAGTAGAGAGGGCACTTTTATAGTGTGCTAACTGAATTTTTTAATGCTTGATCAATCGTTTCAATATCGCTGACCCTGAGTCAATCAAATTGCTCGTGTTGCTCATGAAAAAATTTCGACTATAGTACCAACAAATTTGATCCTAATTAATTTACCTCAATATCGTTGATGTCCGCAGCCCCCATTTTATAATTCAAAGAGAAAACTAATTTTGTTAAACAAGAATCTGCTATATGCTACTACTGAGTAATAGTTTACATATAGCGAAATATATCTATCCAGGTATCTTTCCAGACGCTTATATAAGCACTAGATTATGATTTTAATTTGTGCCACCTTATACAATGTGCTTTGTTCTCGCCTACATTAATTCATTATAAATTTGAGTTCCGTCTATGTTCTATTTAATAATTTTATGTAAAGTCGGAAATTTATAAAACTATAAGCCATTGTTGCCTAAAGAGGAAGAACCACAGAGTCTCTTGTTCTCAAATTTTTGATTAAATGGCACTTTATAAACAAAGGTAGAGTATTTTCAAACAATAAATAGTTTGTACCCGATTTTTGGAGGCTACATTTTAACAAGTGTATTCAAACAATTTAACTATAACTTCGAATGGACAATCTTGTTTAATTGGTCTTCCACTTCTCCCCCGCTATTTTGCGGTCAGAATTTTGAGTCACGAGTCTAGTGCAGGTCCGTAGCCAGAACCTAATTTGAGTAGGGCAGAATTTGAAAAACTTCATCTTTCTTACGAAATTTTTCATTTTTCTCTTTATTATAATTTTCATTTTTCCTAAGAGTTCTTAAGGGGGGGGGGGGCATGTGCCACCTTGTCTAAGGACCTGGTCTAATGAGTATGGATAACAGCTTTCTCCAACTTCTCATTTTTAAAATGTATAACGATTTTTATCATTTTGACAATATGTTGCCAGAATAAGTCAAGGACTAGACATTTTGTAGATTTTTAGCTTAAAAATTAGAAAGAAGATTATAGATCAAAGAACTGTGTCAAACAGACGAATAAAAAATCTTATCAAAAAACACAAGGATGTTAAGGCGGAAATGTAAAAAAACATAAAACATTAATGTTCTCTTAATTGGTATTTTATCTTTTTAAAAGTATGATGGGTCGTTGTCTAATTTTTGCATTACTTATTGAAATTGCTAGAACGCAGAGTATGATTTTATGGGAGAAGGGGTACCATTTGTTGTTGTAAATTCCAGTAGTAGTATATCCAGAAAAAATTTTCACGGGGCTGACACAAAAATATTATGAGTATCCATAGGGGCTATCCAGTAAGCCACCTGGGGGGGGGGAGGTATTGCACAAGTAAAAGTGCAAAGTTGAAAAAAAATTTACTAAAAAAGTGCATTTTTTGTTCAATTTTGCACTTTACACTTTTACTTTTGTGCAATACCCCCTGATCAAAGGGGAAAGGCGTTGTCTAACAGTTGACCGACTTGGACAGATCTGACTTTTGGTAGTGGCTTCCAATTTTTCTTTTTTTTAAATGAAACTTTAAAGAGGGTAACCTTTACGTCTAGATCTCCGAAAAAATTTTTTCGCAAAAAAAGACTCTCTATGTGTAATTTTATGTGAGAAATCGATTGCGCACATTCTTGAAGCTTGAAAATGCTTTCCTGACCATGATTCAGAGAGAATATTGATTTTTTAGCACTTTTCTAAGTGTTTTCTTATTGTTAAAAACCAATATTTTCCCTGAATCATGATCAGGAAGGCATTTTCAAGCTTTGGGGAGTACGTGGAATCGATTTCTCGCATAAAATTACTCCTGGAGAGTCTTTTCTTTTAAATTTGCGAAAAAAATTTTTCGGAGATCTGGCTGTAAAGGTTACCTCCTTTAAGATCCTTGTCGAGTAAACGTGGTTTTTGGCATTGATGCTTCTAGCTATGTAAACACTGAAAGTGAAGCGGCTGTCTTTAATGTAATTTTTTTTTCTTTATTTTTCCCAAGTTAGTTAACATCTCTAGGAACTTTCTAATGTTCAAAATGCTTATCGCTCCTGGACAATTTCTTTAAATTCTGTTCGTGCCACGATACCTCGGCCAATGGGTTGTAGCCAAGGTGGAAATTGGACACTTCAAAATGATTTAACTTCATTGGAAAATGTGGCAAAAACCGTGAGCCGTTTTGTCTACACATGTTTTCAGAAGTTCACTTTGAGCGAGTAAGAAATTTTAGGCTGTAAGACTTTTAGACAATACGCTTTTCGAAACTCTCTAATATTTAGACCAATTGTTTATTCGAGTCAAAATAAAGATCAATTTTGAAAAGCGTGTTTCGAAAGCCCTATAATCATATGTGGGTAAGAGGGGAACTGTCCCCCCCCCAATTCATCGTATTGGAAAAAATTTATAGAAAAAATAGGGACCCAATTCGTATTGTTGTAGGAAAAACCCTTAAAAACACAAATTAAATTAGTATTTTGAGGTCCAGTAAAATCTTTTGGAAAGTTTATTTATGAGAAAATCTTTATCTACTCACTTTGTAAAAAGTCTATCTTGGAAATGTCTTATCAACTTTTGCATTTGCAAAGAAGACACCATGAATTCACGTCCCGTGAAGGGGGGACTGTCCTCCTCCTCTCAATTCATCGTATTGGAAACAATTTATAGGAAAAAATAGGTATCCAATTCGTATTCTTGTAGGAAAAACCCTTAAAAACACGAATTCAATTTGTATTTTGGGGTCCAGTACTCCCTTGCCTACGTACAGTCAAATCTCTCAATAGTGACCCCTCTCGGGAGGGGTCACGGGGTTTGATGTAGTTACATGCAATCAAAATTGAAATTTTAAATTAATCAAGAAACAATTTTTCAGATATTTTGATGCTTTTAATAGAGAAATTTTGCAATACCAACCAGTAGACCAAGGAGTCAATTATGTTTTTGTGCTTTTTACGGCGACTACGTAAGCGTTTTTGTACACTTCATTACAGGAAAGATAATAATTTTTTAGTGATACGAACGATGTTCAACAAGCAATTAGTTTGAGACAAAAGTATTTTGATCCTTATGGATATGGAGTTATTATATTGAGGATTAAAGCGCCGACTGGTATTCTTTTAATTTTTATTGTAAAGGGTGTTTCAGAAAAAATGGGATTTGTGTAAATTCCATTTTTTAAATTATGTTTGCAGAAAAGTTGAACTTTTTCGGGTAAATGTCGTCGTTTCACCTTATTCTTTTTTCAAATTTCTAGAATTTGATGATCTACATTTTTAAAAGAGAATTAGATCAAAAGACAACATTTTATTCAAGAAAATGAGGCAGTAGGTCATTCCTTAGGCTGCGTTCAAGCATGTCAAAAAAGTTGTCAAAAAGTTGAATCACCCTGTACAACAACTTTGTTTACATGCTTGAACGCAGCCTTACCCTTATCGTTACGAACGATCCTTATCGGTCATCCTTTACCAGTCATTCCTTACCCTGCCATTCTACATTTTTTTCACAAAAAGTGATGTTCTACAAAGTTGTTTGTCGTGATCTGAATAGCAACTTTGTAGAACATCACTTTCATGAAAATATTTTAGTAATGGAGAAACTGACTACAGACCGGTAAGGGGATGACCTTGTAAGGAAAGACCGGTAAGGATCGACCATAAGAGTAAGGGATGATCGAGTACCGAAATGTAAGTACAAACATAAAAATCTTATTGTCTGAATCACCCTGTACAATCCACTCTCAATAATCCACCATCCTAGTAACCGAACCTATAGCCCATAAAATAAAAAAAGTCCGCATGCGATGGCTAATTGGATAAAGAAACAGCCAGTCCAATCTGGAAAGTTAAGCAACGTTGGGTCCGCAGGTTCGATTCCCACTAGGTAGTGATGGAAGAGGAAGTGGTGGGTATATTGAATCGGAAATGAACCAAGATTCAATTTTTCGTTGGAAAATTGGCTATGGGTTTTTCTATGCTAAGAATAGATTGTGCGCATTTTCGTGGCATGAAAAAATTTTCCTAAGCGATTTTTGTTATGCAAAACTAAAAAGCCGGGAGATTATAGATCGACTAAATAAAAAAATAAAAAATTTAGCATCAAATTTGAATCAACTTCAAACATATGGCTTGTATGATTTAAGTGATCCTACTTTTACACAGGACATAACTAATAGTGTTTGTTCTGGAAAAAGTAAGGAATTGTATAGATATGGCACGATAGCTTAAAAACCTTATCTCTCTACAAAGAGCGTAGCTCAAATTTCGGGTAGGTTTGAAGGGGATGCGTGATCATAACGGACCAAACGAACTATGTTGTGAACCTGTGATTCACTTCAATGTCCTCCGTAAGCTTACTAATAGAAACTGCAACGGCTCACAGGGGAACCTCAAGGGTCCTCTACAATACAGCATAAGAAATTTTTGAATCCGAGTCTGGCAGAACTTGCGGTTCCCTTGTCAGACTTCTATACTACATTTTCGTAACATAGGTAGAATTCAACTCACGACCTCCGGAGTACAGGGCCATTGTTATACCGAAATACAGCAGTCATATGAGCGATAGTTTGCCAACTCAACTTATGAGAACCCTTTCTTAGCTACGCTCTTGAGATATGAGTTTATTGAATTTTTGCCTTTTTTGTTATTTTCAAAACTTAATTTGCAAATTGATTGGGGGAGATGTAGAGATTTTGAAATTTTATGTTTTAGAGCCGTTACCTACAACTATTCCACTAATTTATACAAGAGAAACAACTCAAGAAGCTAATACAATTGAACCAGAATTAGAATCTACAACAGTTTAGATCTTAAATAAATCTTTCAAAGTTGCCAATAAATTTTAATTCAAAAAGTGCAAACTAAATAGAGGGAATTTCCGAACCAAATTAATAATATACTATAATAAAGATATTTACGTTGAAATTTGACGTTTTAGTGCAAAAAGTTCAAATAAGATTGCATATTACAACGAAAACATTAACACAAATTCAAATTTCAAACGCAATTATCTTGAAAACTACAACGATTCAGTGGTTGTCGTAAAAACAAAAAAATTCTCTATTTTTCATGATCTTTCCGAATATATTATTTTTATATAGGGGGTTTTTTCTGAGTGGACTGGTCCTTTAAAGGGGGGTAATTTTTTTATAACTAAATGAGACGAACAAAATGACACAAAAATTATTCAATTTGAACATTGTTTGGGGTTATTGAAGCAAAAACATGAATCAGAATTTTCGTGTCAATAACCCAAAACAATGTTCAAATTAGATAATTTTGGTGTCATTTTGTTCGTCTCATTTAGCTATAAAAATTGCT
>JAQGBS010001199.1:0-16660 GCA_034698545.1 Acrobeloides obliquus | reverse complement strand
TTTTCTGGTTTTCCGTTACATTTAAGTACACCTTTGACACCAAGTGTTTGGTCAGGGCGCACACTAAGGCTAGTAGCGATGGTAGCGGCAACAAGTAGAGTGGCAAAAATGAATAACTTAAGCATTTTGATGATACTTTTGTCTAAAAAGAAGCGAAAATTGCCTGAATCAGGGAAGTGTTTTCATGATGCGAAAATGCTCGCAATCGATTCATTGCATAAAAAGATTTTTAGACAAAAATTCAAAAATAGCTTCCCTGACTCTGAAACAGGGAATGTGATGTATTGAAACGAAAATTGCCTGAATCAGGGTTAGATAAAATTTTATGCTTCGAAAAGGTTCGCAATCAATTCATCGCATTACCCCAGGAAGCTGATTTTTTAGAAACAAATCAAAATAGCTTCCCTGATCCTGAAACAAAGAATGATGTGATGTATTAAAACGAAAATTGCCTGATTCAGGGTCAATACAAATGACTATTTCACTAACTATAATCCAAATTTTTTCCCTTTTACCAAAAAACCTAGGCTGTTTTCAAATCATCTTTTAACAGACTGATAAGATTCTTAGTTCAAAACAAACAAGCTTGTCTGATAAACAAAAAATTTCTTAAACTAAATGATGATCAGAACTTTAACACAAGCTCTCAAGTTTGTTTACTTCAAGCATTGGCGGACGTATTAGCTCGTTGGAAAGATTTATCACCAGGATAAAAGTGAAAGAAAAAGTTTGGAGGCTTGTGATTCAAAAGATCCAAAAAAGCATCAAAAATTACACTCTAAATAATTCAAAGACCATGATTAATTTAAACTTTGATCTAATGTGATATTTATATTTTAGATCTGACCATATGAAATTTTTAACACATCAAACATTAATTTTAAAGGATCAGGGTTACGAAAAAAGTTTTTTTTAAATAGCCTATCTTGTAGAGCACAAAATTCTGGGCAACTTTAATCAATAAAGTTATGTTTGTTGAGCTAAACTGGCAATTTGTAAAAGTACGACTGCGCCGAACGGGGCACCAAACACGCCAAAGGGTCCCAATTAGGCTTAGGCCTAAGCCTAAGTCTAGGCTTAAGCCTAAACTTAGGCCTAGGCCTTAGGCTTAGGCTTAAGCCTAATTTGAACCCTTTGGCTTGTTTGGCGCCCCGTTTGGTGCCCCGTTCAGCGCAGTCGTACTTTTACAAATTGCCGCTAAACTGAAAGATTTTTATAATATTAAACTTTTCCCAAGTATTCGTGCCAATACATAACAAAATTCAAATTTATCTAACAAAATTTCATTTTTTACAAAGATACAGGGTGGGTAAAAAAAGTGGATTTTTGTGATTTTTTGGGACCCGAAAATGTATTGTTCTAAAACTAGGGGTAATTTTATGCGAGAAATCGATTGTGCGTATCCCCGAACCCTGAAAATGTTTTCTTGACCCTGATTCAGGGAAAAATTGGGTTTTTGAAGCGAAAATTGCCGTTTTTCGCATTTTCAAAAACTCAATTTTTTCATCATCACTGCCCTGAATCTGGTGCAACTACGAATCATGTGGAATCTGAGTTAACTTTATTGTGTCTCGTAGATTGCCACAAGAGATAGGCCTATCATTGCTTGAGATAATATTGGTGCCAAAAAAATATTTGCGATAAAATTTTATTATTTCATATCTTCATATACAAAATAAGTACAATCTAATACATATGGCTGTTTATTTTAATCAAAATTGTTGAATTTAAAAACTAACACAAAAAATAATACATTACAAATATGAAAATTTATTTGTGCAAGCAATCCCTGGATTCACCAGCAAATTTTCCGGCCAATTCTATCGTACCTGCATCATAGATTTTTCTAGCAACGTCGCTTCGGGTTATGTAGTCTTTGGGGATGTAGATGGAGACTTTGCGTTGGCAAGGCTGAAAATTTTTAAAAATTCAAACGATAAAGAACTCAAAAGGTATCACTTAATACAGGGTGAGCCAAAAAAACCGTATTTTCGTTTTTTTGTGAAAAATTTTCAAAATTTTTTTTCAAAAATCATTTATAAGGGGTATTTTGATGCGATTTTTGAACATTTTTGGCCAAAAAACGTAAAAGTACTGTTTTTTGGCTCATCCTGTAGAGAGTTAGGATCATTTTTAGTTATTTACGGGCGAGGGGAGTAGTATCCATAAATTTGCCAGAGAAGGTGGGTTAGCGCGACTCCCCATTCTCTCGTCCATCTTGCCCACCCCCTCCCCACCAATGTGTGAAAAGGAGCTGATTTAAAATTGTTAAAAATCTTACTAGCCAATCATCACAGTCGTGATAGATGTTGAATTTTGGCGTGATTCGAGAAATTTCATGAGCAGTGCCAGAGATTTCAAAATGTCCTGATGAATCGGTACGACCGGATGCGATTTTGTCGTCGAGGGTAAAGGCTAAAAAATGTAAAAATTGAAAAGTTTTCTTATAGTCTTTTCCGTGCTAGGCTTAAAAATTTTGCCATTCCATAGTGAAATGACTAGGGCGTTAGCCGCTCGCACTGAAAGCATGGGTTCAGAGCCATTCAAATTTTGTCATTTTTTGGCAAAAATCATATCACCATCGTGTTTCTCGTATAAAAATAATAAACTCACTATCATGGTCATACAGCTTCACAAGCACATTCGCAGCTGGTCTGTTATTACATTTTAAAATACCGCGGACACCAATACTTTGGTCCGGACGCGCTCCAATGTATTCTCTGGCATAGCTTGTAGCCAAGACTAATAGGAAAATAGAGAAGATAATAGAAAATTTATTCATTGTTGAAGAGGGCTCTAAAAATTGTAAATTTTTATCAAAAATTCAACTTTTTCCAGTTCTTCATCAAGCGGAAAAATAAAGAAAAAATTAGCCAAAAATAATGGGTTGGTCCATAAATTCCCAGCTTTTCAGATCATTTTAGAATATACCCCTGGGGTTTACTATGTGATATTGTCGAGCCACACAACATTACATGACCCTGATTCAGGGAAGGGGTGAATGTATTGAAGTGAAAATGAAATTAGTATTTTCTTCTGAAAATGGGCTATCTGTGGGGTTTTCTAGGAGGAGAATCAATTACGCGCATTGCCGAGTCGTGAAAATGCTTCCCTGGCCCTGAATCAGGGAAGGGATGGGTGTATTGAAGCGAAAATGAAAAAAATTCGAATTTTTTTAGCGAAACCCATCTGTCTATGAATTTTTCTAGGCGATAAATCAATTGAGCGTTTGAGTTAGCGTTGATTTTCGACAGTTAGCGTTGGATAGCGCGGACTCTAATACAGGGCCAGGGGAGCGTTTTCAAGGTCCGGAAATGCGCACAATCGATTTCTCGTATAAGAAACCCCCTATAGAGTTATTTTGGTGAAAATTAAAAAAATTCGAAAAAATCGCCCAAAAATCGCAAATTTGCCATTTTTGGGCATCTTGTAGAAGTCATCCCTATAAAAGGTATACCCTCTTGGAGTTCAATGTCCACCTAACTACACCGATTGTGGGAGGGAAAATCGAAAATTTTTTTTGGAGGAGAGGGTAACAAATCATAATTCAATCTTTCGCAAAATCTATAAAATGACGCTATTTATGCGGAAGTCAAAACGACATCATAATAAACAAATAAGCCCATATCATTTTCACAAACAAGCCTGCTTGATCGAAAATATTTACCAGAAAGATAAACAAGCAGATAAGTGAACTTTCGCCTCTAAACACCACCAGTCAAACAGCAACCCTCAATTATTGACATGCAACAGGCGCTCAAAAGTGGCCAATTTATATGGAGGAACAGAAAGGCCTGTTCTCTTGATTGCTCGAATGCGAGATAATCAACATCGGCTCTCTTTTTATTGTTCGATTTCATCGCGTCAACTTTTCGGAGATTACCGACTACCGATCAAATTGTAGGGATCAATAAGTGGTGATTCATCGCGATATAAATGGAGTAGGTGGATAAAAACATATGAATGTGTATAATAAAAAAGTGTTGGTCATTCGATTTGGTTGAACAAGTTAATCGTTGGTTAATTAAAAATATACGAGTAAAAACAAACAATGATGAGTCATAGACCCGATTACAGAAACAACTCAGGTGGGTCTCAGAGACCACCAGCGCGCTATGGTGGCCTGCTGCATGTTCCACAGCCCATGGCAGTCCCCCTCGATTTTTTCGAACTCGCCATAATTAATTTTATAAGCATTTCCGTCAAAATAAAAAAGTTTGGAGTTCTTCTTCCTGGGGAGACGCAATCAACATGATTCCAAAAACTGATACTTTATTGAAGTACTTTTATGGAATATCCTCTAAAAGCTAACTTAGTCTTAGACTTGGGCTTAGGCCTAGGCTTAAATCTAAGGTTAAGCCTAAGCTTAAGCCTAAGCCTATTCTAAGCCTTTAGAAGATTTTTTTAATAAAATTACTTCAAAAAAGTATCAGTTTTTGGAATCCTGTTGATGTCTCCCCAGGAGGAAGAGCTCCAAAAGTTTATCACCCATGGCGCAGGAGCAGGTGGCGTAAAATTCATCTTGAACGCTTTTGAGGTTCTAGAGAGTTATGGAGAAAAATTCCTGATCATTTTTGAGTTAATCTGATAAAGCCTTCAAAAAATTGCATTTTTTTCTCTGAACCTGGATCACAAATCTGGACCCAAAAATAGAGTTTTTAAAAAGTGTTTCAAAATGGTCAGAAATTTTTCTCCATAGCCCAAAACGGTGAAACAACTCTTTTTTGGACAAAAGGAATTAAGTTCGCATAGATTTTGTGGGCTAAAAAAGCTAAAAACATAAAAAAATGGCTATTTGTTGACTGGCCTGGTCCTTTAATCCTATTTATGGATTTGTGGCACATTTTTCAAGCATGATCTCGAGCACCATAGGTGCGCAAGGGGGGGGGGTACTGTACCCCCCCCCCTATGACGCCGTATCTGCCGAAAAATTATAGGTTAAAAATGCAATAAAAGGAAAACATGACGTATTTTTCGTCCGGATAAATTTTGAACATAAGGGGGACCCTTATGATTTTTCAAAAATTTCAAATTTTCGGAAATTTTTTTTTCATTTTTTATCTTTTTAATAGTAATATTTTGTCATTTTGAACCACTATAAATGATCTCTGAAACTTAATTCGTATCAATTCGTATTTTTTGTGGTTGTACCCCCCTACTTGCCCACCTATGTCGAGCACTTTTTAATAACTCGAAAAAAATTCAACCCCAAATTGACCACTGGTACGGGTAGATTATTCAGTTGAGGGATAGAGAGGAGATATAATTATCAAACAATCGGTGCATTATTGTACAAGGAAAATGTTTAGTACAAGGAATATTTAGTGTGGAGTCAAAATCGAACTATGCTAGATCAATAATAGCGAATCATAGGATAAACAATTTGTAAATGTTTTGCTTCGAACGTCGTGTATAAAAGGAAGAAGATTATTGTTAGTGTATTGACATCGAAATCTTATTAGTTGTGTGAAAAATGTTGCATATAGTCGTGATTTCGTTCAGTTTATTTGGATATTCGATTGGATGGTATAGGTATGATAGGATTCCATTTTTTCGTGTAACTTTTTTAATTCTTTTTGCAACTTTTTAAATTTTTTTTTTAACTTTCGATTATTTTTTTTGTAACTTTTTTCAGTAAAGGTAAAAATATTTTACCAACATAAATCCGGTTGCAACGGGGGATGCGCACCCTTTTGACCTGCAGCCTAAGGTCACAATAGGCTGATACGCCCCAGCTGCGCCGAGGGCCCTAAGGTCACAATAGGCTGATACCCCCAGCTGCGCCGGGGGATGCTCACCCTTTGATCTGCAGCCTAAGGTAACAATAAGATGAATCCCCCCGTTTCAAAGTGACCAAAAAATGCATTAAAAAAATATGCGCAAGAACTTTTTAGACACCCTGTATAAGTGGAACCCCTTATATAAAATTTTTTTGAAGGGTTTGAGCGAAATAAAACAATAAACTAACCCTAATTTACATTTTTTAGCGCTATTATTCAAACTTGTCCAAATGGCGGCACCTCGCTCGGATCATCATGCACCACCACTAGCCAATGTTATAGCTCGTTAGGCCAAAAAAACCCCAATTTTTGGAAAACCCTAATTTTTGGAATGTATGAAATCGCTTGTATCAACGGCATTTGCTGTACACTCCCAAGTACTACTTGTTCAAATGATGGACAATATCTGGGATCAACTTGTTCAACATCTACTCAATGCTCTCGTCTGACGAATCAGCCTGTTGCATGTTTGCACGGATTATGTTGTACACTCCCAAGTAATACTTGTTCAAATGGTGGACAATATCTTGGATCAACTTGTTCAGCATTTACTCAATGCTCTAGTCTGACGAGTCAATCTGTTGCATGTCTGAATGGATTATGTTGCACACTACCAAGTAATACTTGTTCAAATGGTGGACAGTATCTTGGATCAACTTGTTCAACATTTACTCAATGCTCTAGTCTGACGAGTCAATCTGTTGCATGTTTGAACGGATTATGTTGTACTTTATATGCCAGTGGTAAATGAGTTGATAATAAATAAAGTTAATAAAAATTATTTTTCAAAATACTGTTTATGATTTATTGATTAAATAAAAATTCAAATTTAACATACTATTGGGTTGTTTCAAGTCGGGACTAGAATTTTTAGTCGGTGCCGGGACCTGGATATTTCGATTTTTTTCAAAAATCCTAAAGATCCCCATTATGATTTTTCATCAAAAGTGACTCAAACTTGGGTCTAGGACAAGCATCACTGTTACAGTGCCGTAACCAGGATTTTTTTCCAAGAGGGGGTCATTTTGGGGACCAAAAAACGGTGTCGGCCCCAAAAAATACATCGAAAATCGTCATTTTTCGCTCGATGAGCCCCTGTGAAGAGAAGTCATGGAAAGAAGTACTGGCTCGAAGAAGTCATGGTTCACTATTTTTTGAATATTTATTAGTTTTACTTTAAAAAAAGTAAAACAAACATAACCATGTTTAAAGTGCTATTGTGTTCGCATATATTCTTCAAAATTTTCTAATGCTGCCATTCGAATTATATCCAAATCAACCGAACGAAATAACGACTATATGCAACATTTTTCACACAACTAATAAGATTTCGATGTCAATACACCAACAATAATCTTGTTCCTTTTTTACACGACTTTCGAAACAAAACATTTACAAATTTTTTATCCTATGACCCGCTATTATTGATCTAGCATGGTTCGATTTTTGGTGACTAAACATAAATATTCCTTGTACTATAATGCACCGACTGTTTGATAATTATGTTTCCTCTCTATCCCTCGGCTGAATAATCTACCCGTACCAGTGATCAATTTGGGTTTTTTTAAAACGAAGATTAATGTTATAAGTGTGAAAAAATATGACTCGTGATTTAGCCGAATACTAACAAGGGAACATTTTCAGTTGTCAGTACGAAACCCTCGATCTGCTGTTTATTGTTTGATTCACTTTTAATAATGCTTCTTTTAAAGTCAAACATGGTGCAAAGTAATTAAATTTATAAGAAGATTTTTAAAATTCCGGGTGTGGCGAAAATAAGAAGTGTTTATACAGGGTGCGTTAAAAGTTCGTGATCACTTTTTTTAAATGTTGATATTTGACTATAGAAGTCGAAGTTTTTGACGAAATTTTCGACATTTCTAGGGTTTTTCTATGAGCCGAACAAGAATCCGCCGTTATTTTTCCTCCTAGACCTCGGGAATATGGTCAAAAATGGCTTACAAAAATAGACTTTTTTTGGAATTTTATCCTCGTAGGGGTATTTTCCCGTGGTCAAAATAAAAAAATTCCTTCGGATTCGTGTTCCCCATGTCGAAAACCCTTTGGATACTAAATTTCAGCCGATTTGAAGAACTTTTTAACCACGGTAGGTACTCCTACGAGGGTAAAATCCCAAAAAGGCCTGTTTTTGTAAGCCATTTTGACCATATTTGCGAGATCTAGGTGAAAAAATAATGGCGGATTCTTGTAGAAAAACCCTAGAAATGTCGACAATTTCATCAAAAATCAACTTCTATAGTCAAATATCAACATTAAAAAAATGATCATGAACTTTTCACGCACCTTGCAAGACAAACAAATGTAATTCTAGAGGCTCCCAATTAACTCAGATCTCAGAAAAATAAAAACTGGAAAAATGTGATTGTCATGTGTGCATAATTAATATAGAAATTTTTGCTTATTTTATATCTTATATTGACTCTCTCTCCGCATTTGGAAGGCCAGACCCCCTTCCTCCAATTTTTTGGCGACCTTTTTTAGTCGTAAGCCATTTTTGAGAATAAATGTAAATTTTGGGCAAAAATGACACAAAAAGTGAATCTTCAAAAAACATGTTTTGATTTCGAAACATGACTAGTTCTACGCAATTTTTTGTTTTATTCTGATGCCTAATTTCTGATGAACGAACACTCAAACATTACTATAATCTTTAAAATTTAAATTTTTATGTTGGTGTGTCTGGAGTCAAATTTCGTCTCCGTAGAAAATGACGCTAAATTTCAGATTTTTGATCAAGATCCGGGTGCAAACTATCAACGTCGGGTCAAATTTATATAGGATTTCTGGATTAAAATAAGTTTCACACTAATTTTTGCAGGACAAAAAATTTATTTACAGGGTGAGTAAAAATGGAAGTTATTACACAATAGGGGGAACTACCCATGTGAAAAATTTTTCGAAAGTTTTTTCTGGAAATGACCCTTCTAGGTGTAAAAACGTGTGGGAAATCCGAATTTGACATTTTCGAAGCGAAAAAACGCTTCTCTGATTCAGGGAATGATATTTTCCGATTAATTATGTATTGAAGCAAAAAGTCGCAAAAAGGGAACCAAGGGATCAAAGTTCGAATTTTCAAAAAGTTCTCCAAATTGGCTGAAATTTTGCGTGAGGGGACGGGGTAGAGTTTTAATCGATTTTTTCAAAATTTCTCAAATTTGTCAAAAAACGATTGAAAATTGTTCAGAGTAGTCAAAAAAATAACGATATTTATCAGTTTTAATCAAAAAACTTTAAGAGACGATATCTCGAAACTTCGAAAATGATCAAAAGTCTCCTTAAAAATCGAAAAAATCGCTCTATCTTCTAAACCATATCAGTTTGAACGCACCATATATATGAAAATGTAGTAGAAGTCATGAGGAATCCAACGATACCAAAACCATTTCATATGGAGCTATGGTTTGGGAGTTAAGATTTTTTAAAGTTTACCCTATATTTTGCAAAGGTAACCCCGTGTCTCAGTATGGTTAAGTCGGATCAAAAAACGGACTTCAAATTCGCGTTTTCGACCCCAAAAACGGGAGTATGGGGTCGAAAATGATATGTTTTAAAATATTTTTGAACAACTTTTTTATTACGGCCATTTTCGATTTGAAGTTTCGAGATATCATCTCTTAAGATTTTCACTTGTTTCAACTCTTGGCACAAGTTTGGAGTGCCGTGTTAGAGTAAATAAAGAAAGATATTGTTGCTTTTCTTGGAAGTTAATTAAGAGTCCTTTAGTGCATAATAGTCCGTCTACGTAATCGGATATTTTTCCGCTTAATTTGCATAGTCTTATGTGTGCGTGCCGCCAAAATTTTGAAAAAATTTATTTTTAGATATTTAAATTTTTTCATCGCTACTCCTTTTTGCAATCTAAATGTTCATAAAAATTTAATAATATGGCTATGCTTCTTATCTAGCAAAATTATTTTTTGATTAATTAAAAAAATTCAGCATTTTTCATATGCATTTGCAAATATGACTATTACATATTCATTTCAAGTTGCATCAGCGAATTTTACTAATATTCATAGACTTTTGTTAAGATGGAAAGGGTCTATATGGAAATCTATATGGCCTGAAGTTTTATGTTGGATAGTTTCATATACAATTTTAAGTATTACATATCGATTTTTATTGACAGAATCTCAGACCAAGTAAGAAAAAGATTCTGACAAGAGAAATATTTTTTTACGAAATTTAGATTTTTCGAACAAATTGTTCTCTATGTGTATACTTTTGTTGAATATATTCCATTAAATTTTATGTAAGCTAGTCATAGGTCGGCAAGGTGGGGGAAGGGACCCCTGATGAGGTGGTCCCCCACCACCTTCACCAAAAAACGACCTTTTTTTTAGCTTGAGGTAGTCTTCTGCATTCAATTTTTATGGACCACCTCATATGTTCGGCGGGGTCTATGTGTGATCACTCCTCAATTTTGGGCCCATGAGTGCGTGGTCCCCCCTCAATTTTGGGTCCGTGCGTGCATGGGTCAGGGGAGGCACGGAATGAACGCACGGATTTTCCGCACAAGGATCTTCCGCACATTTTTAAAGTTTTTCTCACATTTTTTAATGATTTGTTGCCAATCGTTTCAATAAACACGATTTTATTGGGATTCAGGCAAATTTTATTAATGCAAAAAAGGTGCAAAAGATCCTTGTGTGGAAAATCCGTGCGGTCATTCCATGCGAGTGTGAAATGTGCACAAAATTAACGGTTTCGGGCATATTGGGGGGATGGTTGTTTTTCAAGGAATTGAAAAATTCGTTCAACTCCCTTGAAAAACAACTACACGCAGATATGCCCAACATCGTTAAAAATGCAGAAAAAACCTCCAAGGGGGGGGGGAGCATTTTTAACAGTATTTACGGTATGTATCAATCCAATATTTTAGGTTAGGTTTTTATGTAACCGCAGTATTTGGAAGATGGACAACTTTTCTGAGTAATATCGGCTGGATTGACACTCCAGCACTTTTTATAGCCGCAAATGTTCATGGTAACGATAAAGTTGCCAGAAAAACGAGGCGAAATTTGATTAGATATTTGGTTTTAACACAAGTAAAAATTTTATATTAAAGGGGGGGTGAAAAGAAGGGACTATTTTCAAAGTTTTTTATTTCAATTGCTTCGAAATTACCCCCCCCCCCCCTGCGACTGGGAGGGGGTATCGAAAGACCCTAGTGATCGAAACCAGGTCAAGATGACGCTTTCAAATTTCGGGAGTTTGTGCAACATACATTACCAATGGGGGGGGGCTGTCCCCCCTCATATAGCTAGCATCGAGCCAAAAATTAAGATTCATATAGTCTCGGAGTTCCAAGTCTCAAAGCTATATAGAGCCAAAAAATCAGATGGTGACCTTTTTTTTGGTCGACATCATATAGCCCCGAGGTGCTTGTCCCCCTCCTTGTTCATGTATGGTGTGCAATCGATTTTTCGCATAAAACTACCCGTAGAAAAGTGGTTTTACAAAAAAAATTTTTTGAGAATAGCTCTTCTTTTCATCCCCTTTAAAAGATTTTTAAAAAATCCTTTAAAAATTTTTTTAATTTCAGGCTCTAATATTTCGAAGTATAAGCATTCAAGTCAGACGAAGATTCCCTACTATGGAGGATTTGGTAGCCTCTGGTAAATAAGCATATAAAAATTTAAAATTTTTCTGCATAGGTCTCATGACTAATGACGAATTTAGCGAATATAACAATATTGAATCACCTCATGCCAAATATTGGTTTCCAGTCGAGTGGGCTTTTCAACTTTTACGAAAAGCTAGAAATCAAAATTTGATTTATAGTGACATTGTTTATGTTCATATGATGGAGGTAAAAAATGAGGAAAAAATTTTGTGCGATAGCTTCAAAGTTATCTGTGATCGGGGGTGTTTGAGATTCATGATTTTTTTCGAATAACCAGGGACCCAAAACTTCTTACCCCACACCTTAAAAATCGAAGCCTGATCCATGGTCAGGGTTTGCCGCATCCAAACTAAGTTCCTTAGCATCTATAGCTCACGATGTACCAAAAAGGTGGTGGTAAATGTCAAAAATAAAAATATCGCCAATCGACTCAGATCGCCGAGCGCTTTAAAACGAGTACCATATCATGGAGTTTTGTGGGTTTGATCCATGGTCGAAAGGCTAACGCGACAGATTTGCAGTTTATAGGTCATAGGTCGGCAAGATGATGGAGGAAACTCTCGATGAGGTGGTTCCTCTCAAAATGAGTGAGTGAGTCGGGAGAGACTCCTCCATCCCCTTGCTGACCTATGTTATAGGTCGCAGGTTCGAATTCCGATCCGAAAAGCCATGATATGGTACTCGGTGAGCTGAGTCGATTGCGATATTTTTGACCTTTGCCACCACTTTTTGGTACGCCGTAAGCTGTGACCCATCTCAATCAAAATTATGGGGGATGAATTGCCAACGAATTTCCCCCCATAACTCCACTGTTCTACAATATAAACATATTTTTTAGAAATTAGCAAATTTTCGCTCATCCGTCATGAACCTTATTATTTATGATTGGGTATCGATACCAATCATTTATACTCAATGTGTTAACTTGACTGTTAGATGCTATTTCGTATTGAATTTGATGGGGAGACAATATTTGAAACACGACTCCCAAATGCTAAAACAGTTAATATAGTAAATATTTTATTGAGTTGTTCCAAAAGTTCGCGGAATTCATGATTTTTGAACCCGAAAATTTTGTTCTAAAAAGGACCCATATCGGTAGGGACCGCTACTGGTTTTCAGAAATCGGCTTTTCAATGGGGAATTTTCGTATCAGAATTGTTTTAAAGGAGAGGTAAGAATTAGGGACTAATCGAAATTTTTTTTGCCAAAACAGCCTATATAGGCCTAAAATCATGCGAAAATCGATTGTACGAATTTTCGAAGCGTGAAAATGCTTCTTTGACCCTGATTCAGGGAAATAGATGTGTGTATTGAAGCGAAAATCGAAAGATTTTGAAATTTCTCCCTCAAAATCATATTTCTGGGAGTAATTTCATGCGGGGAATCGATTGCGCGCATTTCCGAATTTTGAAAATGCTTCCTTGATCCTGGTTGAGGGAAATAAGAGTCTGTATTGAAGCGAAAATCCAACATGTACTATTTTTCCTGAATCAGGGTCAGGAAAACGTTTTCAAGCGGGCAACCGATTCCCCGCATGAAATTACCTCCGGAAATATGATTTTGAGGGAGAAATTTCAAAATTGTTTGATTTTCGCTTCAATACACACATCCATTCAGGGTCAAGTAGCATTTTCACGCTTCGGGAATGCGCAATCGATTTTTCGCATGATCTTAGGCCTGTATAGGCTGTTTTGGCAAAAATTTTTCGTGCCTTGACGTTTTATAAGCTGAAAAATTTCTTCTAGGGGTAATTTTATGCTAGGAATCGATTGCGCACATTTTCGAATCTTGAAAACGCATTACTGACCCTGATTCAGGGAGAATATAGATTTTTTTCGACTGAGGGTTTTGACCTTATACATATAAATCAATTTAGATTGATTTATATGTACCAATCATGACGATATTTCAATTAGTTTTTTATCTGGGTTGGATGAAAGCAGCTGAAGTAATGTTAAATCCATTTGGTGAGGATGATGATGATTTTGAATGCAATTATATTCTTGATAGGAATTTGGAGGTATTGTTTTATCCTTCCCCCATCTCATCCAAAAATGTTTTTTACACTAATGTTAATATAGGGTGGGCCAAAAAAGTGGCTTTTTTATTTTGTAGGACCCGGAAATTTATTTTCCTAAAAATGAGCCCCAATTTTATGTGGGGAATCAATTGCGCGCATTCCTGTTCGTAAAATGCTTCCCTGATCCTGAATCAAGGAAAAATTGGTTTTGAAGCGAAAATTTTTTTCCATTTTTTATCTTATAATTACTCTTCTAGGGGTAATTTTATGCAAGAAATCGAATGCACATTTTTCAAAGCATAAAAACGATTCCCTGATACAGAAAATGACAATTTTCACTTTTTTAAAATAATCATTTTTGCTTCAGAACCAATTTTTAGCCAATTTGGAAAAATTTTTCGCTTCAATAAACCTACCCCCATACCCTGAATCAGGTTCAAGGAAGCGTTTTCAGAATGTGCATCGATTCCCCGCATAAAATTACTCCTTGAGGGCTAATTTTTAGAAAAATAATTTTCCGAGTCCCAAAAAATAAAAAATAATTTTTTGGCTCACATTGTATCTTTTAGGTCGGCATGCTTATAGTCGACAGTTGTTATGAAAATCTCCCCGATTCTGGAGATAATGACAGTGGAAATTTTGTTTATACAACAGCAGAAGAATCTATGAATGAAAATAACTTGCAAGGGTCTTGCAACAAAGTGTAAGCTATCCCCCCCCCCTCCCAGCTACGGCCCTGGCAAAATTCATCTTGAACGGGGAGGGTTTGGTCCACTAAGCACGGTTAAGATTCAGGTTTGGGGGGGGAATCAAGGTCAAAACCCTCATGGGCACGTGCCCCCTCAGCTAAAGCCCTGGCAAAATTCATCTTGAACGGGGATGGTTTGGTCCACTGAGCACGACGGTCGTATTTTTATACTAGAGAAAAATCTTGAAATTTTAGCAAACCAACTCAAAAACATCGTTGTCCTTGCCCAAATCTTAAAAGATCAAGAAGACAAAAGCTTAATCGCCAAGATAACAAAAACAACGCAAATTATCATTTAAATAACAACCTTGTTATTGACAAGAAAATTCTTCTTGACAATGATCAATTGCTTTCAGCTAATGTGATAGAGAATATTTCAAAATAAATTTTGCTTACAGCGTAAAAAACTTAGAGATAATGACAGCGCCGTAGAAAGGGGGTAAGGGTGATAATTTATCCCCATTGGCGACAATGGGGATAAATTATCACCTTTTTTTTCTTAAAATTTTGACCCTTGCCAACACCTTGTCGGAATTATGATACGCCGTGGATACATGTTCATGTGATGAAATTTTAAAAATCTATAACTTAAAGGATCATAGTCACGGAAAATAGATTTTTTCTGCCAAAACTCTGTGATTGAAACGATCTGCACGAAGTCAAATTTTCGTTTTAATACACAAATTTCAAAATTTACAATCTTTTTTGCCATTTTTCTCCATGAAAATGAAGTTTTCAGATGTTGTGTTTTTCGAAAAAGTTGTTCAGAAAATATCGTCTACAAGTTTGCAAATTTTTTTGGGGGCAAATTTTCCGTGACCATGGCCCTTTAAAGGACCAGTTCAGTGGGAAAAAGTTTCCATTTTTGTTGATATTCGGAAAATTCAAGAAAAATGGAGTATTTTTTGTTTTTACGGCATGTTCTGAATCGGTGTAGTTTTCGAGATAATTGTGTTTGAAATTTTGAATTTGTGTCCATGTTTTCGCTGTAATACACAAACTTTTTTGAATTTTTAATCGATTTCTTAAATTTTTATAAAATGAACATTGTAGCAATTTTTATAGCTAAATGAGACAAATAAAATGAAAATTATCCAATTTGAACATTATTTTGGGTTATTAAAACGAAAACATGAATCAGAATTCTCGTTTCAATAACCCAAAATAATTTTCAAATTGGATAATTTTGGTATCAAAGGTTATCTTCTTTTAATATTTTTTATTATTAGACATATAGACATGCCATTTCCCCAAGGTCATGTGTTGATCGGCAAAAAACACTTTGATCCAAACAATTCTCCGCCTTGATAATAAATCTTTATGCTTCCTACGAAAGCAAGCCTGCATTACATTGAGATAAACATAAACTTTAAACCAAGAGCTTAAAGTCCTGATCATAGGCCATTTCTAATTGTGAGCTGTTTTATATTCGGCTATCAGTGTGATGTTTGGCAGACGAAGTTGTTTACTTCATTTTTGAGACTCTAAATACTGGGTTGTTCGGAAATTGATCCCGTTTTCAACATTTTTAAATATACCATCGTTTTTCCCATTTTTTAAATTGTCATATATTAGCTGAAAATGCTCAGAAAATAACGATTTTTGGGTAAAAAGTGATAAATTTTGATGAAAAAATGGAAAATTTTGTACATTTTTAGTAAAAATGATAAATTTTGCTGTTCATTATCCAAAAATTTTCGTTATTGTTATTCGTTATTTTAACGAATCTCAAAAGTTTTTGTTATCTTTATAATGAAAGACCTGAAAAAAACTCGTTAAAGGGGTGCATTTTGCGAAAAAATTTTTTTCGTAAAAATGACATGGGGGTAGTTTGATGCCGATTGCGCGCACTCCCGAAGCACAAAAAGCCATTTTGACCAAGTTTTTGTGAAAATTTGACTTTTTTTCGCCTTTTTTCTTCTTTTTTTCGTTGCTTCTTTTCACCTATCTGCAACCCGACATTTTTAGCAAAATTAGAAGTATTTTAAAGAGGAGACGATTTCTAAAAAGCACTATGACTTCCATGTGAATGTAAGTGGAACCGCCTCTGGCGATCCTGGATCCGAACCAGGCTAAAAATGGCGCCCGTATCGGTTCTGGGCGAAGTGGTACGATTCGTTAGTTATCTACAAAACTTGGTCCAGATGGCGTTTTTTACGCTTCGGGAATGCGCGCAATCGATTCAAATTATCCCCAATAGGGTCATTTTACGAAAATTTTTCTCTCAACTATAAAAACGACTGCCATTTTTGTTGATATTCGGAAAGTTCATGAAAAATGGAGCACTTTTTGTTTTTATCGCATGTTCTGAATCATTGTAGTTTTTGAGATAATTGCGTTTGAAATTTTGAATTTGTGTACATGTTTTCGTTGTAATACACAAACTTTTTGAATTTTTTGCGGAAAAATCGATTTTTGCATTGATTTTTTAAATTTTCATAAAATGAACATTGTAGCAATTT
>JAQGBS010001198.1:0-16667 GCA_034698545.1 Acrobeloides obliquus | reverse complement strand
CCATGTTTATACTTGAATTTTTGGTCATAGATCGTATATTTGTGAGTTTTTTCGCGCACCGATGCAGCACTTTCCTCGTGGCTCTAAAAAAATTAGAAATTAAAAAATGATACTTATGCCCCACTCCTCCTCCAGGGTTAGAGATGGGATTTTGTCACAAACACCCGGTTTTCCTGATTTTTTCGGATTAGAGGAGGTTGACAATTTCAAAAATTTACAGGGTTCAGTACAATATCTCCGACAGTTGTAGCCGCTACTGGCGACATGGAAAAGAAGCCATACTTCCATTTTCCGATCAAACAAACTCTTGCATTGATAGCGAACCAATGTGGGACAAATTTGTGAATTTTGAAGGGTAGCATGTGGCCTAAATTTGTTTAAAAATGCACTTTTTGTTGCATTTTTTAGGTCGGGAGACCCATACCGGCATGTTCGATTTTCGTATGTGCTTCCCAATCAGCCGGAGAGTGGAAACAGTGGTAGTCCGTCGGGCGGAGGAAAATGACCACTTGATAAAGTTTATTTCCGGCCTTGTGGTTGGGGTTAATAGGTCCTAAAAATTCTTCAAACTCATAGTCATGACCTTTGACCTGCTCGACTTTGTCAATAAGTTCACCGAATTGGATTACTTTTCCATCAACTGGAGAGACCTAAAAAGTAGTCTAATTTATTGAAAATTTTTGATTTTTGGTCGGGGGAGGAAATAGAGAAAAGATAAACCTAAGCTTGAGCATAAGTCTAAGCAAAACAAAAGCCCTTCATCACCCTACATTTTCACTTATGTATCCTTCATTTCTACTTTTGATGAGTTCGAAAAATTTTTGAATTTCAAAAAACCCTTTTTTCAAATGAAAAAATTAATTTTTTTTATTTTTTCAATTGTCAAAAATGTTTAAAATTTGGGGGGGGGGATACCCTTTAAAAATTTGTTCCACTCACAAGTGAGCAATCATCCACTGGTCGGACACCTGCTTTCAATGGACGGATAAACAATGCTTCGATGTTCTCATAGACCTTATAATCTTCATTGGCCGCCTCCTTCATGTTGATTCCATGATACCACACATAAATCGAGTATACAAACGGCCGTAGAAAAACCGGTACATAAATTCTTGCTAACTTGCCCATAAGATGGGTATATGGAACAGAGAGTGATGGGAAGATGAGGTAGATACTACCCTGAAGATAAAAATTTTTAGTTCATATTCTTCTGACTCCATTCGGTGAGGTGCTGTAGCTACTACAGGGCGGATTGGGCGTTCCACCCCTTCCCCCGAAAATGACCGATGGTGAAAAAAATCTTAAGAGGTACCCCCAATGTTTTTCATTTCGGGCAAAACTCGAAAAACACATAAAGGGACCCTTATGTTTTTGACCATCCGCCCCTCCGAAAATTTGGCCTTCTTTGAAATTTTCGCTTTTTTCACCGTAAAGAGATCAATTTTTTCGAAAATTGAAATTGCCATTTTCCCATAAAAACCAAAAAAATTATAGGCCATGAAGCTTTCTTTGGGCCTATAGGTCAAGCACTAACTATAAATGTGGGCTTAAGTTTAAGTCTCTTGTGTAAGCTTATACTTAAGCCTACCTGGATAATTCCTTCATCACTAAAGAAAAAGGCAAATACCTTAGGGAAGATGAAATAAATTAAACTGGAAATAAAAATTCCCAATATTAAAAGGTTATAATTATTTAGGTCGACGTGGATTATAGGGATCTCCATTTTTCTAAAACTTGATTATAAAATTTATAAACAAAATTCTCGGATTTTTTTCTATTACACCCGATTTTTTACGAGAAACAAATAGATAAGAAATAAGAAAGTTTTTAACATTAGAATAAACTTGAGACCATAATTAACTTTATAGGCCTCAATTTTGTAAACAACGCTCCCATTTCGTCATATGTTTTGATGTTTACCCCAATTTTTAAGAGCACTTGCTGGAGCAGACGAATAGTAAAAAAGCAACATTCGTAAATAAAAGTGCGAGACAGCAAAAGCAGTTGGAAAAGTGAATTGATCATTGACGTTTGGCCAAAACATTTATTGACTCACAAGTGCCATAAACAAAAAACATGCCAGCTGTGGTAAAAGATCTAGATCAGCAAACAAATTTTATTATGAAAAGTTAAATATCATATACAGGGTATGTTGAAATTATCCGATCCCTTATAGTAAAATATATCTAGATACTTTTTTCGCCATAACTTTTGATAGGAGCAACTATACGCCGAGATCTTGGTGTCATTTTAAAGCTACAAACGTGAACTTTAAAAAGACACCAAGATCTCGATGTATAGACAGTGATGTATTCGAATACGAATAACGATTACGAATACGAATAGGGCTATTCGAAATGATTTCGAATACGAATACGCGTACTCGCGAATATTTTTCGAATATTCGTTCGAATAGTTCGATCGAATATTCGAAACCAATTTTTTCGAATTATTCAAATACTTCTAAATTCTTTCTAAATTCGAATAGTTTATCGAATATTCGGAAGAATGATGAGACGAAACATGAATAAAATTTTGCCTGATTTAAGCAATTAATTAATTTCAATATGTCCATTTTTTTATTTCTTCAGAAAGCCTTTCGATCTTGGACAAAACAGTTATTAACTTTGTGTGTTGTAATCTAGTTTCGTTTAACATACTGAATAATCCGGCTACTCGAGCTCTAATACAAACTAACAATTGCATCGAAAAATTGAAAGATGAAAGTCACTGTCGTAAAGTCGTTCTATCTAGAGTCTATCAATTGCCAAAATCGAGAGTTATGAAAGAACTTGAAGAATACTACAAATTTAGCTAGCGAAAGCTTATTTAGTACTGCACAAGACGTCTTTTCCTATCGAAGAATGCGAATCAAAGCACGAAAAGCCGAAATGATCATATTCTTAAATCTAAATCTACCTGTATTTAATTATAGATATCAAAAACTGGATTTATTATTATCTTTTTGTTATTTTTTATGTTCCTTATTAATGTTACCCCTTAAAAATTTTCCGTATTCGACCTTTTTTTTATATTTTCGTCATAAAAACAGCGTTTTCCAAAAAAATTTTGGCCTGTGGCGCTGTCTAAGTGATGTGGTCCTCTACAATTTGCACTACTTCAAAAATTTTCAAATCTCTTTCAACTAAAAATAAATTTTCGAAAGTGCAGTGATCTTTTAAATTCGATGACAAATCATTACAACTACTAAAATCTTCAATTTGCACTACTTCAAAAATTTTACTCTTTCAACTTAAAATAAATTTTCGAAAGTGCAGTGATCTTTTAAATTCGATTACAAATCACGAAGAGAACAGAAAAGAGACAAATTAGACAATTTTGTAGTTTCTGTCCAAGTTTATATAAAAAGTGTTTTACACGAATTATTCAACAAAAAATGATGAATTTATGATTTTATAAAAATTCTCGTGAATGGTTATCTCCGTTATTTTTTATTTAAAGGGGGGAAGGGTATAAATTATGGACAATAGGAACGAATGCACCGCACAGTTTTTTAAGGAATTGACCGTACAGGATCTTCCGCGAATTTTTTCTCACATTTTTGAAAGATTTTTTGCCTATCGTTTCAATAAACACGATTTGATTGAAATTCAGGCAACTTTTATTAGTGCAAAAAATGTGCAGAAGATCCTTGGGCGGAAAATCCTGTGCGGTAGATCCTTGAGGAATTTTTTTGGGCGGTATATTCGTTCCTATTACTAAATTTTGGACTATTTCATAAAAAAAAGTTTCTAAAATGATCATTTTTAGGGGTAATTCTATACGGGAAATCGATTGCGCACACTCCCAAAATGTGAAAACGCTTCTTTGACCCTGATTCAGAGAAGAAATCGGTGTATTGAAGCGAAAATCAATTTATTATTTTAAATACATATCCTTTCCCTGAATCATGATCAAGGAAGCGTTTCCACAGTTCGGGAATGCGCGTAATCGATTCCCTGCCTAGAAAAACTTAAGAATGGACGGTTTTCTCATAAAAATCAGAAAATGTTTGATTTTCGCTTCAATACATCGATTCTTTCCCTGAATCAGGGTCAAGAAAGCGTTTTCACAATTTTGAAGTGTGCACAATCGATTTCCCGCATAGAATTACCCCTAAAAATGATCATTTTAGAAAAAATTTTTTCCATGAAATAGTCTATAATTTATATCCCCTCTTTAAATAAAATAAAAATCTTTTAGAAACATGCCAGTAGTAAATTTAATAACCAATATGGCTCAAGATTCGTTTCCTACAACCCCAAAGGAATTTAATGCGAAATTGGCCCGATTTTTGTCAGAACTGTTAAAAAAGCCACTTCAAGCCATGTATGTAAACCTTTCTTATGATGCCAATTTTACGGTGGATGCAAACTTTGATCCAGCTGCAATGCTCGAAGTATTTTTCCTTACTTATTAAAGAACCACTTCACCAGTGGCATAATTTCGATTTTTTGTGAAAATTATTTTTGTTATTTTGGGTCGAAAAAAATTCAAATATTGATTTTTTGGTTAGTTTACCTATGATTTGGCTTTATTTTTAAAAAATTTTAACCTTACCCCTTTTTCTAGAGCCATTTCAATTTTTTTGACGTACCCCGAGCCCCCCTCCATGCCCATTTTTTACTTTATTGGCTAATATTTCTTTTTGCATAAATAAGCAAATGTACTAACTAGATCTTAGCCGCAAACCGCATCAAAAAAGATTTTAAATTCAAGTAGATATGACTTTTTTAACGATTTTTCAGAAAATTTTTGGTGCCAAAAATGACCTGAACAATCTTAAAAATTGATATCTCCGCGAGTCTTTTTCGATGCGTTTTAGGCTAAAATCTAGTTAACATATTTGCTTATTTATACAAAAATATATATTAAAGGGGGAGAGGATAAAATTACGGTACGTCGGTAGCAAAATTTTTTTTCGCATAGTGGAATCACTACATACCCCCTATTTTTTATGCGAAAAACACGAAAATCGCGTTAAAAACATTCCTAGTCGCTTCAATAGTGGTCAGATTGAATTTTAGGCCAATTTTGGGGGTTTTAGAAAAAAGTATACATATAGGAATTGAGCGTTTTTAGATGGAAAAATGAGGTCAAAACGCGATTTTTCCAAAACCCTCAAAATTGGCCTAAAATTCAATCTAACCACTATTGAAGCGACTAGGAATGTTTTTAACGCGATTTTCGTGTTTTTCGCATCCAAAATAGAGGGTATGTGGTGATTCCACTTATGCAAAAAATTTCAAAAGTTACAAACTTCAAACGTAATTACCTCAGCAACGAAAACGATTCAGAGGTTACTGTAAAGACAAAAAAATACTCTATTTTTCATGAACTTTCCGAATATATAATTTTGCATAGCGTTTTTTCCGAGTGGTGTGGTCTTTTAAACGATGTTATTTAGATTAAAAACTTCGAATGCTTCGGTGAAACTAATAATATAGCTTTCTCAAAGAAAATATTTACATTTTTGCAAGAAAATCTTGGTATCAAAACCGAGAGGATCGTAATTCATTTCAACGATGTCAAAGCTAAAGATGTCGGTATTCGTGGGACAACTGCAAAAGAATTTCTAGCAAGCTATTATATGAGCGATCAATTTTGAATTTGATTTTTTTAAATACGTTTTTTAGCAATCAAAGTACTTTATTGAAATCCTTTTAGCAATTATTATACTTTATTGAAAAGTTGTTCTCCATAAAATTTCGAGTTGAAATGACTCCTCGTGGACGAAATTTGACTGTGTAGAAAAAAAGTTATTCACAATAAAAAATTTTTTCTTTTATTTCAAAAATTTTTTGGCAGTTTTCGTAAGTCGATGTAAAACGAAGTTTTTAAAAATTTTTCGCGTCAATACACAATTTTTATTGATTCAGGGACTACTTTTCAGTGCGTTCATGTTTTGTTGTAATAATTTTTATCAACAATTTTTATTTAAATCACAATAAAAGCAACAGTAATAACAATAAAAACAAAAATTTATTCAAAATGACTACCATCTGCTTCGACACATGCTTTCAATCGTCTTGGGAAGTCATCGATGATCTTCTTCAATGTATCAACGCTGATTTCATCCCACACCTTGATCAAAGAGCGCTTCAACGATTCAACTGTCGTGTGGGGCTTCGCACACACTTTTTCTTCAAGAATACTCCACACCCTATAGTCCAGGGGGTTCAAATCAGGTGAGCTGGGTGGCCACTCGCCATCGGCACATCTCCAATGGGTATCGACTTTAATGAAGTCCGGGCAGTTTTCGCTGAGGAATTGTTGGGTCTCAATGGCTTTGTGCCCAGGGCCCCGTCCTGTTGAAAGCACCACCAGCCGTCCCTGAAATAATGCCCTGCCCACGGAAAACAGTGCTCTTCCAACATGTCCATGTAGACTAAACGAGAAAAAATTATAAATGAAAATATGCAGTATTTTCTTGTCACCCTGTATAGGTAAATGGTAAATATCTTTCTTGTTGCTAAAATATTTTCCATCAGCAATCAAAACCCATGCTTTTTATAAATAATACAGCACTACAAAATGTGTAGTTTAAAGTTTATTTTTAGAAACTTTAGGGGATCTCTGTTGTATATGTTAGAAAGGCTCTTTCATTTATGTAAAATATAGATAAATGGTAAATATCCTTCTTAATGATAAAATTGTTTTCTATCAAACCACGTTTTTTAAAAAAACAGCACTACAAAATGTGTAGTTTTTTTGATTCTTTTTCTTTTAAGGAATGAAATTTTCATTAAAAAGGTTTGGAGCTAGTTCACTTATTGGGCCGCACTTGTCGAGGTTCGAATGTTCTAACAATTTTTCTTTTAAAATTGACCAAAAAACAATCGTATTAGGGTTTTTTAGTTGAAAAACACATTGGTATCGTTATTGTTGCATGAAAACCATAAAAAAACTTGATAGCCCATCTTTTCGCGTTAAAAATACGACAACTTGAATATATCCTTATAGTTGATATGAGCGTTCTCGAAAAGTTTCGACCTTAAAGGACCAGTCCACTTTTGAACCGAATTTTTGTTCAAAAGTGGAAAAGAAAATTCACATTGGGGCAACCACTTTTTGCTTTGGATGTAAATTCCAATTCGACAACCCTGAGGAGATATTTGACATACAAAATTGCATAAAATTTTAAACGTGTTTGTGTATTGAAGCGAAGGAATTATTACCGTTTGAATTCCTGATTCAAATCTGTTTATTGAAACGAATTATTTTTAAAAATTTCATTTTTAAATACATCTATCTAGCTGCAAAGGTTTAATTAAAAATGTCTTCCGAAGGTATTATTCTTGAAAAACGAGGCAAAACTTATTGGATTATTTTCAATCGTCCTAAACGCAGAAATGCCATAAATGGACAGGTAAGATTTTTTGGCATTTTTAAAAATCTAAAATTAATTTAGCTCTATGATATCCTAGCTGAAGGTTTGCGGCAAGCAAATGATGATCCTGATGTGATGATGACTATTTTTACCGGTAACCTACTACTTGAAACCTGTAATGTGTGTTTATTTGTTATTACATTCTCGGAAACGCTTGAAAAAAACCCGGAGTGTTTCAATTAAAGTTGTAGGGGAATCGAAACAAGAAGTTTACAACCATTTTTAGGGGGGGTACCCCTCAAAAAATGTTTACCTCCGGAAATTTTTGAATTTTGAAGGGACCTACAGGTACTAAATATATTTATTTACGCAAAATTATAAAACCCGAAGGTATTATTGAGTATTTCAGAGGTACTCGGGAGTGCTGCTCGGAGTCCGAGCGCGGTAGCGCTCGGCCATCCTGGTACTAAAAGTAATTTATAAAATTATTTTTAGGCACAGGCGATTTTTATTCGAGTGGAAATGATTTTAGCCCAGAACAAATGGCTTTAATGTAAGTGCCGATATTTTCAAATTAAAGCAAATCTGTTTAGAGCAGAAAATCCTGATAATGGTTTGAAATGGAAGCATTTTGTTCATCAACTTATTGCGCATAAGAAGCCACTTATTGCTTTGGTAAATGGGCCAGCTATTGGTATTGCATGCACTACACTAGCTATTTTTGATTTAGTTATTGCTTCGGATAAGGTATATTAAACATGTTAACTGAATACGAGCTGTACTTTTTAGGCCTATTTCCTTTGCCCATTCACCGAGTTTGGCATCTGCCCTGAAGGCACTTCTAGCTTAACTTTTGCTCAACTCATGGGTCATACAAAAGCTGCTCAAATGATTTTGTTTGCCGAAAAACTCAATGCCCATGATGCGTTCACTGCTGGCTTTGTAGCAAAGGTTATTCCCGACCACAAATTTAAAGAAGAAACTGAAAAGCTTATACAGAAGTACACTAATCTATCTGCTTCGGTAATAATTACATTTATTGATTCAACTTCGAGGAGTGATTTTGTTTGCCTCGTCTTTGAGGCTTCATTCAAAAACACGTTCCATTCCATTTTTGGATCCGATGACGTACGATGAGCAAAGTCAGTCCTCGGAAATGATAAACAGTTCTGTTAAGCATAGACAAAAGTTTGATAGCTCACGCAAACAAGGAACAAACACGAAAACAGTCAAAAGGGGCGGTATACCGCATCACCTCAAACAAGGAAAAGATCCCGCAGGTTGAGATAGCTAAAAAGAAGCTCGAGACAAGTGTGCTGCAACCTGCGTTCAGGTTGCAACACGGTTACTATAAAGGTTTGGGATAGCTCATTTTCGATGAGTGAGAAGGAGCGGAGCCACAACCTGTGATCCAATGAAGCCGCCGTGCTCCGAATGCCCATAAGTACTATACCTTTATTGTATTGTAACACCCTTATTTAATAAAAGAAATAGAGTTCAAATTTCTCTCTGACTATATTAATTGGTAGTAGCGATTGGCTATATTAACTTTTATATTTTAAACATCATAATTTTGTAGAGCATGATAGTATCAAAATCCATGATGCGACGTAACCAACAGAAACTATTGGCTGAAACTAACGAATATGAAGCTGAGACAGTAAAAGAACGAGTGAATTCGGATGAGACTATGGAATTGCTATTGAACAGATTCGCAAAATCGAAAATGTGATTTTTTATTAAAGTGTGTAAATTGTTGAGGTGTTGTTCATTCTTCAATTTCAAATCTTATGCAGCTGTTTTTTGTTGGACAAATGCGATTTTAACCCATAGCAATTTTCTATAAAAAGATCATAAATAGCAGTTTGCTAAACAAAATTTAAAAACGCATTTATTTTTCAACTTTCAGTTAATTTCTTTTTTTAAATTAGAGTCACAGATAGGCACGTAGCACTAATACTAAATTTCAAATAATCCCAAATAATTTGAACCAATTATTTGTGATAAAAGGATCTCTTATGAAACCAAATAACAAATAATTCCCAAATAATTGGAACAATTATTTGGAGATAAAGGTTTTCCGAACCCTAGTTTGAAGTCTAATAATTGGTAGAATCATATTTTGTTGCACTGCTGATTCAATTCATAGTATTTGCTATGAATAGAGGTTATCATCAAGAGATTCGTTTTGGAACAAGGTCGAGAGTTCGATTCTCGGGTGCGTCATTTTGTTTTTGCCTCATTTTTGACTATAACCTTCAAAGTCAAATATCTCGCCATTGTTAAATCATTTTTATATACGGTTTTTTGCATGTGTTAGAGGGACTAAAGTTCTGTATTTTCATAAAAAATTAAATTTCTAACATTTTTTTAAGGTGAAGAAAAAAATAATAATTTTACACAATTTTAATATTGAATTGCCTGATTATCAATAAATTGTTGTTTATTGAAACGAACAATTGCTCTGACGGGAATTTAAATTTTTTGTGCGTGCCCTGTTCCTTTAAATTTATATCATTCAGAGCGATCAACTTGCGAGCTATACATATACAGAACGATCCAGACGCACGAGAACATTTTTATGAAACCGAAAATATCGTCTGCAAACTCGGTTGGATCTATGGCATCTTCGGTCTGATTATTTTTATAGTATTAGAACTTATTCTATCTTTATTATTCGACATCAAATTTTTCACCAAGTTTATAATAGAAGTACTCGTTTTTGTTGTCTGTTCTACAATCTCGGATTCATGTTAACGAAAAAACATTTTGATCTTGATCCAACGAATATGAATGTAACCGAGGAAGCCAGAGACATAATTAAACAGAAACGAAACTTTTTTATGTGGATGATTATTGCAACGATTTGCGTTGTAATCTGTGTATTATCATTATTTTTTATAGTAGTTGACGTTATTGTACTCATTAAAATGGATGATTTCGAAACTGTTAATGCTCGTGTTATTCAATTTGGTGTCAGTTTTAATCTAGTCGTTATTAGTACGGCTATCGCCATTAAAAAATGTGTCCACTCTTGGAAAACCCTTAAAAAAAAGCAGAGACCATCAGATGAGGCGAATGATGAACCAATGGTTAATAATCATGTTCCGCAAATAACGACCCGTCTAGATCTATTTAAATTACTTTCTAAAAAACAACAAATAACACTGGTTGTTTGGAGTTTGTCTACGTTTATTATTTGCTGGATATGCTTTATTTCATGTTTTATTGCAATACTTTTTTTTCTTGGTGCTATTTTGGGTGAAGATGCGTTAGTCGCGGCCAGCGTTCGCTATCAACGATTTGGAATTGCTTGTGCTACATCGACTTTGGTTTTGGTTTTTACCATATATATTATTAGAAAATGTAAGGAGACTTGGGGAGTGTTGGAAGAAAAGAGAAAGAATTGGTGCCGATACCTACCAGAAGAAACGGATGAAGTAGTTTCGAAGGAATCGAATGTTGTTGTAAAATCTTTTTTTTAAATCAAAAAATTCGCCAAAAATCGAGTTTAAATCCTTTTCCATCGCCCGATAGCTCAATCGAATGCTCTAATCACCGAAATTTTTTAGAAAACAAAATTATTGAAAAAATATTTATTTTAGATTTATTGGCGAATTTTTGAAATGTGGGAACAATTTTAAAAAATCGTGATCTTGCTTCCCTTATTTTTGGACTAAAAAATCTAAAATAAATTTTTTTTCAATAATTTTGTTTTCTAAAAAATTCCGGTGATTAGAGCGTTCGATTGAGCTATCGGGCGATGGAAAAGGATTTAAACTCGATTTTTGGCGAATTGTTGAAATGTGGGAGCAATCAAACATTATGTACAGGTTGTTATTAAGAACTTTGCAAAAATGAATTTTTTTAAATAATTCAAAACACCCAAAAATAGCCAAAGCCAAGTCTTAACTGATAAATAACTGACTCATTTTTGTTTGTACCACGTTTATAAACGACAAAAATAGCATCTTTATCAGTTAGACACGATGTTTTTGCTTAGAGCTTTCTTCATATTATATTTCAAATTAATAATATCTGCAAAATCCACCTGCCCTCCAGGATCGGTTCAAGGCCTCAGCCCTAATGACTGCTATAAATTCTTCTCTTCACCTAACAATTTTGTCCAAGCAGAACGGACTTGTCTCAATGTGGGGAACAATGTTCATCTAGCTTCAATTCCCAGTAAAGATGAGAATTCGTTCTTATCCAAAGAATCGGCAGGATACTTTTTTAACAGTGAAGAGTTTTGGGTTGGTGGAAGTACATTTGAAAGCCCTGGTAATTGGACATGGATTGATGGGACGGATTTTGGCTATACAAATTGGGCTAAAGGTAAAAATTGAGGCTGAGCACAAATAGAAAGAACTTAGATCAGCCTGGGGCTTACTCGAATGATCAATGCACATCGGTATATGTACTCAGTGGAATATGGTTTAGCCACAATTGTTCGTATGCAAAACCGTTCATATGCAAATTGAAGCCAGTTGATCAAGGTGCATGTACGACTCAATTGGCGCCGACAAAACCGCCACATGGGTTTACTTGTCCTTCTGGATGGACGTTCTATGAACCGACTCAAAAATGCTTCACTGTAAATTCTTATGCTTAGGGTCGCCACAAGCTATCGCACTACCACAAGCAACGACACAAGCTATCGTACGAATCTCATAGTACGATCATACGACAGCTTGTGGCGATTTCGTCGTACTTTTACGTTAATTTTACGATCGTACGATGACTTCGTACGATAGCTTGTGGGGCCGTCGTACTTTCATACGATAGCTTGTGGCGGCCCTTTGTTCTTACGCGAAAGCTTTAGATGATCCGGAATATGTCCTACGATTCGGCTGATAAGGCTTGTAATTCCATCGGCGGTATTTTAGCATCCATTCATAACGATGAAGAAGCCATGTTTTTAGCTAGTAAGCTATCACATTCTTATAAGCCATAAATTTTTATAGGCTTTAGTTCGTTCGGTTCCATGTATCCAAACAATCCTACAACACAATATCCGAAGCAAGTTTTTATCGGGCTATTCGACCCCTTTCATAATCAAGTTTGGACTTGGAAAGATGGAACTCCTGTGAACTATACAAACTGGGAGCCCAATCAACCAGATAATGGTGGTGGAACGGGGCAATATTGTGGGACCATCGCGTCGACTTGGACGGATAGTAGCGATTTTTACCACGCTTGGAGAATCGGTGGATGGGATGATGAATATTGTGATTTTCCACTTGATTCAATCTGTCAGAAAAAAGCTAGTCACACAATCTAGGAAAAAAACGTGTTTGTATGTATATATGTTTGTTTGCTTGTATTCGCCGAGTTTGTGCTTATAAAGTTTAAAAATTTAAGACAGATTTTCTGAGAGTTTTTGAATACTTGTAAAGGAGGTGGAGCCAGGTACCAAAATTTTTCCCCTAGTTTATTAGCCAATAAAAGTATGTGATAAGTACATAAAAATAGGGTAATAAAAGTACAAAATTTTTCCTATGTCGAGATACGGTGCTCGAAAGTTGGATACCCCAGGATTTGTGCTCATTTTGTACCTCTGCAATAAAAGCCCAATATGTCAGTCAATTTAAAAGCTTTTCAAATAAGGTTTTTTATGTTATAGGTATGATATTGTAGTAAAATTTTGTAGAACACCATATTTTGGCTCCTCCATCTACAGGATGGGGCGAAATTATAGCATAATTTATTTTCAACTCATTTTTTTACTTTTTGACGTATTTCTTTGATTATGTATGTCATTTTTTAGTGTATAAAAATGAAATCCCATAAAGGATTACGTGAAGCCATTTTACGAATGCACGCTTTTGGGGATACCCAACAAAAAATCGCCGATGCATTGAGGATTAATCAGTCCATAGTTTGCCGAGCAATTCATCGTGGAACCATCGAAGATCGGGCAGGAAGAGGAAGAAAGCGCACAGTTAGAACGCGAAAAAAAACATTCGGAAAGTCAAGACTAGGATAAAGCGAAACCCAAGAAGTCGAAAAAACTTCAGCCGGAAGATGGCAAATGAGATGCAAATTTCTCCACGGACTGTTCGAAGAATCCTGCACGAAGACTTGGAGTTGAAAGCATGGAAGCCATTGAAGCGACATAATTTGACGGCGAAGAAGGAAGTGAGAAAGCAGCATGCAAGCGAATAAATACTGTTTTTGTTGTTATTCTGTTATTTTGTTGATTTTAGTGAGTTAAATAAAGTTGAAAATAAATTATTCTAGAATTTTTCCCCACCCTGTACCACAATTGCGAGTGAGAGCGCCTCAACAGCCCGAAATTTATTCACTTTTAATCGTCTTCGTCTCAAACCTGAGAAGGCGGAACAAGTAATTTTCGAGCTTTGCCATTAATCCAATATAAATATTGCAATTTGATTTCTTAATTGTTAAATGATTATTTGGTTTTCTTGCAGTAAAATTTTGATTAAAGTTAGAATAAAAATAATCCCAAATAATTTGAACCAATTATTTGTGATGAAAGGATCTCTTATGAAACCAAATCACAAATAATTCCCAAATAATTGGACAATTATTTGAAGATAAAGGTTTTCCGAACCCTAGTTTGAAGTCTAATAATTGGTAGAATCATATTTTGTTGCACAGCTTATTCAATTTATAGTATTTGCTATGGATAGAGATGATCATCAAGAGATTCTTTCTGAAACTAGATATGGAGTAAATTTTTTAAGATATCGGGTGGGGTTCATCTTCCGTGAGCTGAAAGGGAAGGGCTAAGATTTGTTGGCCCGTATTTTTTGGGAGATCCTCAAGTGCCAGATGGAAAACTTGGAATCGGAGAATTTGGCAGATTCTCACTTGACAGAAAAACAGTTGGCAGATCTACACTTTTTTTTCATCTGCCAACTTTAAGAAAGTTGGCAGAGGATCGGCCCCCAAAAAATCTTAGCCCTTTCAGGGCCGGGCTTCTAACCAGTGTTTTTTTACTCAACATAAAACTAATTCTCAGCTAGTGGCATGAGAATTTCGAATTTATGCCAGCTTAAAGGGACAGGGCACGCATGAAAAATTTGAATTCCCATCAGAGTAATTGTTCGTCTCAATAAACAACATTTTATTGATAATCAGGCAACTCAATATAAAAATGTTGTAAAATCATATTCTTGACTATGATTTCTTGTTTCCAATCAATTGTGCGCACGAAAACTTAAAAAATGAGTGATAAAGTCCATAGTACGGATTTATGGAAGTTTAGAAAAAACAGGCGTCAAAAAATCGTTATTTTTGTACTGTTTTTTTTCTCAAGCTTCAAAAATCCGTACTATGGACTTCAACCACTTATTTTATAGCTCTTCGTGCGTACGATCGATTAGAAACAAAAAATCATAGTCAAAAATATGATTTTACACAATTTTAATACTGAATTGCCTGATTATCAATAAATTGTTGTTTATTGAAACGAACAATTGCTCTGACGGGAATTTAAATTTTTCGTGCGTGTCCTGTCCCTTTAAATTTATATCATTCAGAGCGATCAACTTGAGAGCTATACACATACGGTATCCGTTCCGAACGATCCAGACGTACGGGAACCTTTTAATGACACCGCCTGCAAACTCGGTTGGATCTATGTCATCTTTGGTCTGATTATTTTGATAGTATCAGGGCTTACTCTATCTTTATTATTTGACATAGAATTTTTAACCAATATGATAATAGAAATATCCGTTTTTGTTGTCGGTTCTACAATCTATTGGATACTCGGATTCATGTTAATGAAGAAACATTTTGATCTTGATCCAACGAATACGAATGTAACCGACGAAGCCAGAGACATAATTAAACAGAAACGAAACTTTTTTATATCGATGATTTTTGCAACGATTTCATTCGTAATCTTGGTATTATCATTATTTGGTATGGTTATTGTACTCATTAAAACGGATGATGTCGAAACTTTTAATTCTCTTGTTAGTCAATTTGTTGTTAGTTTTAGTTCAGTCGCTTTTGGTACGAGTATTGCCATTCAACAGTGTGTCTACTCTTGGAAAACCCTTAAACAAAAGCAGAGACCATCAGAAGAGGCGAATGATGGACCGATGGTTAATGCTCCAATCGGTCTAGATCGATATATATTATTTTCTACAAAACAAAAAATAACACGGTTTGGTTTGGCTATGCTTATGATGGTTATTTGCTTTATATGCCTTACTTCATGTTTGATTACAATATTTTGTTTTCTTGGTGCTATTTTGGGTGAAGATGCGTTAGTCCCGGCTAGCGTTCGCTATCAACGATTTGGAATTGCTTGTGCTATATCGATTTTGGTTTTGATTTTTACCATATATATTGTTAGAAAAATTTGGAGAATGTTGGAAGACATGGTGCCGATACCAAACGAAACGGATGAAGTGGTCTCGGAGGAATCGAACGTTGTTGTATAAGATAAAATCTTTTTTATATTTAATCTATTATATTGTTAAGAATAGTATGGCCGCTTGAAACTCTTGTAAATTTTGAATCTAAGGAACAAAATAAGAAAGTGTAAAAATTTTCAAAATTATAGGAGCAAACCTTAAATCCGCTATTTGACGCCGGGTTGGCATCACTTGTGCATACACATTGGCCCCTCTTATGATTTTTTCGCAAAATTTTAAAAATTCCCTATGTAGTGGGGGGACGGTCCCCCCCCCCCTTGAACATGTATGATCCCTCAACTTGCAGATACAAATAGGCACTTACCATTGTGCCAATGAGTAAATTTTTTACTGTGTTTGTTAAATTATTTCCTCTTGATAGCAATAGATTTATTCTTGAAACATATAGACCAGGAAAATCATATCACATTTTAAAATACATCTTATACAAAAAAACACGACTGGAAGTTGTATTGAAAAGTTGGCACGCAACTTTTTTTTTTCAATGACGGTTGATCTCATTGAGGATTTTGAGAAGTTCAATGAAAAGATTGATGATGTCCAAGTAGATGGTGATACAAGCAAGGATATAGTCTTCCTCCGAGTAGTGATTCATGATCATATCGATATCGAACACCAAGTAAACCGAGAAAAGTGCTGCGCCAAAGAGACTCATCATGAAATTGAACATTGGGGACATCAGGATGATCTGAAAATGAGGGATTTAAGTTTACGTAATCGTGATGAAGGTAGGGGTCTGCTGACACTGCGGACCCCTTGTTGGGAGTTGCATACACCATGCGGAAACTGTGGGTCCATGGGAGGGGGTCTGTGTTTTTGGAAAAGAGGGACCATTTTGGGGGGGGGGATGAGTTACTATAAAATTATTATCCTCTATTACCTGCACACATGTTCCCACCAAGAAGATACATAAAAGTGTAAAC
>JAQGBS010001197.1:0-16671 GCA_034698545.1 Acrobeloides obliquus | reverse complement strand
AGACTTGTTTGCGCATTGCCCAGGCTTCTTCGGAGAGATCAGCTATCTCGACCTACAACGAAATGTCAACAAAAAAATAGATTAGAGCGATCAACATGAACAAAAACGTTCGTTTTTCTACAGGACGAGGCAAAAAAGTGCGTTTTTGTGATTTTTGGGGACCGGAAAATTTTTTACTAAAAATGACCCCTGAGTGCTTTTTTATGGTTTTTTGGGGGGTTAAATTTTCCAAAAATTTACCTGTAAATTAGCCAAGTGACAATTCAAAACCGACGTAAACGAAGGCCTGTTCCTGGCCTTTTTACTCCAACAAATCTTCAACAACAACTTCACCGTTTCGGGCGCTGAGCGTGGCATATGCAAATGCAGATTCCCCGAGCCAACGCCATACATAATCGCCATCGGTGAGATGTTTCTATACGGCACTTCTTGCGTCAAAATCTCCCACAGCACGACACCATAGCTCCAAACGTCGACCTTCTCGTTGCACGGCTCGTTTTTCATCATCTCCGGCGGCATCCACTGTGATGTCCCACAAAGCGACATGACAACACTGGCAAATTGCGTCTTGTCATAGGAATAAAGGGAGCCGAAGTCACAAATCTTGATGTAGTCATTGTCGTCGACGAGGATGTTGGGTGATTTCAAGTCGCGGTGGACGATTTTCAGCGAATGGAGGTATTGCATGCCTTCGGCGATTTCTTTTGACCATTTGCAGAAAAGGGATTTGGTGACGTCCCGCCGGCGGATGACGTCGAAGAGGCCACCTTGCTCGCAGTATTCCATCACGATGCACGGGCATATGTCGCGTGAGCAAATTCCCCTAAAATATGGTTGTATAACTTTTTGTTGCTTTTTACAGGGTGCACGGCGCAAAAAAGCTAAGATAAGCCTAAGCCTAATTTATTTTTAATTTTGACCCATGCCATGCCCTTTTTGGTTTTTTGCGCCCCTTGCTCGTTTTCCACTTACAAAGTTTTAATAATATTGGGATGGTTCAAGCTCTTCAACTTTTTGATGTCCACTTCCGAGGCGCGATTCAATTTTTTCAGAGCAATGTACTTCCCATTCCATTTGCCTCGAAAAACCGAACTTTGGTTGCCACCTCCAATGTAGTCTTCTTTGAAGTTGACAATGATGGACTCGAGTGAAATCTCGTACTCTTCTGAATCGCTATCCGATTTGTTGTAGTCTCTAAAAAAATTTTTTGGTGGGGGTGATCATCAAAAACTAGAACTAACTACTACTAGAACTAACTATTACTAGAACTAACTACTAGTACTAACTAACTAGTACTAATTCTGATGTTCCCACCAACGACCACGCAGGGATGCATAAAAAAGCGATCCGCGTTTCTTTTCGTTTCAATGTACACATTGCCTGATTCAATTAAAAGTTCCGTGGTAGCCAAAAAAAATTTTTCGACTATAAATACTGCAGGAAAAATTTTTTTGAAACAAGGAAGAACCGATCCCTTGCTCATGATGGTGATCCCCGAACCCCTTATCAGTGCATGAGACGACTACACCATGTTGGTCACTGGATTGCTGACATTTGAAACAACTTACTCATGTCGGATCCCAGTACGAAAGAACGCCGGAAAAGGAAAGCACGACATAAGATTCGAAAGACTGTAAATGCTGGCCGTTTCGGCTTGAGACTGTTGGAGATCCTCGACCTTTTGAACTTTTACTGGAGTATTTACTGGTGCTGGAGGTCCTTCGATCGTTGAATGCATTGTGAGCTCTGGTGTGTCTAAAATTTTTACAAAATTTTCAAAAATGCCTGTCAATTCTTACTTGGCATATCGATAATGGTTGAACTTTGCGATGAGTAAACCATTGTACTGTATTTGCACTCCTTCGAAAATCAGCTGCAAAAAGCCTGACTGGCCAAAATTAGGCCAAAATATAGAATTGTATAGGAAGTGGTCAGCTGAAAGAGGGCCGCTTCGGCTAGCTGACACCCGTATGTGGCAGTTAAGCCCAAAGACCCGTTTGACAAGCTAGAAATTGATAATATAGGTTTCAAAAAAATTTTCAGACAAATAATTTCCGGTAAATAATGATATGACAAATGATGATTATACAAGAAAAAATTTTCGGCAAATAATTTTATGGCTTAGGCTTTAGACTCTTAAGATTAGCCTTAGGTTAAGGCTTGGGCTTAGGCTTAGGCTTGGGTTTGAGTTTGGGTTAAGTCTTGGACCTAGGTTAGGGCTTAGGTTTTATCTTAGGCTATGCTTAGGCTTAGGCCTAGGCTTAGACTTAGGCTTAAGCTTAGGCTTAGGCTTAGACTTAGGCTTAGGCTTAAGCTTAGGCTTAAGCTTATGCTTAAGCTCATGCTTAAGCTTATGCTTAGGCTTAGGCTTATGTTTAGGCTTAGTTTATTTACAGTTAAAACTCGACTGAAAATCACGAAAATAATTTTTTTTAGAAATTTTATAGTAAAATTGCGCAATATTTATCAATTCTCCAAACACCTCTTCGACCCTTGAAAATTAACCAGTCAAGAGGGATATTTTTCACGCAAAATCTCGAACAAACTCCTTGACTACCATCCAAAACTGCCTACGTGGACAAACATGATGCAAAAAAACAAATCAGATCTTCCTTCTGCTCGAAAGTTAAACACACTTTGCCACGTTGGAGTTTTTTAACGCGGCACAATCAAGGCGGGGCTTACCGCCAAAGAAACAATCACAGAAGTAAGGGAGATGGAACTGACAAGTGAGGCGCGGCCTTCTTCTTCTTGTGGAATACCTTTGTACCATTGAGTGAGCGCTTATCGGTATTATGCAAAAGGTGTCCGCACAAAATAAGGCTATTTATGACTTGCGGAAAGGGTTTATATTGAGTAAATATAAATAGAATCATGTGACGTAAAAGATAGGAAGAGGATTCTGTAGTTTGTTAATCTCTGTTTCATGGCAATATTTCAAAAAGCATGGTCTAATGGTTAGGATGCTTGCAATTCACGTTATTGGCGCGGGTTCGATCCCACCAGAGTCATAATTTTTTACTTTTACAACTTTTTATAAATCACTAAAATAAAAATTTCGATCCTGGTGGAATCCGCATCAAGAGCATGAATGGCCAGCATTCTAGTCACTAGGCTATACACGACTCGATTTTTGGAATTTAGCCATGGGACAAAGTTTTAATTTTTGTATCAATAACTGAACAAAAAAGTTGGTGCTTTATATAGCCAAGTGGATAGGGCTTCGGCCTTTTATCGTATAAGATGGGTTTACACATTTACAAACTTCCTCAAACCCCGAAAATTTGGGGGAGGTCGAACTTTGAATGGTGGAAAAAATTGTTTTGCTTAGGCTTAAGCTTAGGCCGAGGCTTAGGCTTAAGCTTAGGCTTGGACTTAGGCTTAAGCTAGGGCTTCGGCATTTTATCGTATAAGATGGGTTCACATATTTACAAACCTCTTCAAACCCCGACAATTTGGGGACGTCGAACCCACCTAGCGGTGGAAAAACAAAAAAAAACAATTATTTCGCGCGCTAGGTCTTCCAACAAGTAGGTGTCGAACGCGATGACTCATGCCTGGACAACCTTCTTCATATCACTATCATTGACACAAATCAGCCGTCGCATTTCCCCGCTTGAACCGACCGACCAGCTGACAAGCGCAATTCCGTGTGCTCAGTTGGAAAAAAACGTCTCCACTTTCTCCACACACACAAACACAACCTCTCTGTATACAACCAAATCACGAAAAAAAGAAGAAACACACAGTCGGTTGGAAAGAAAAAAAGTGCGCTGCTCATCGAGCACAACAATCAAATCTACGTGAAATGACCTTGAATGAGAACGGCTGAGGAGATGAAAATTGAAAAAAAGTTATACATGTAGAATGATTTTTTGTTGGCTGGTAGTACACACATGCTGGAGTTTTTTCTTCCCTTTACACAAACTTTTTGTTTTGCAGCGGATACATATAAATGGGAAATCAAACTATTTGTCAAAATCGAAGGAAACTGAAAAAACGGGTTATCGGTAAGAAAGATGATTATGAAATCGTGTCCATCGTGGAAAATAAAGATTACCATCAAAAAGAAAAGGTGTAAAGTGACCTAAATAAGAAATAAAAATTTAATGAAACGTCAAATAATGATAGGAGTATCGGGAGCCGAGCGCTCGGGAGGTTGTGCGCTGCTCTTCGAGCACAACAATAAAATTTACATGATAAGTAAATTGCGGGAGAGTAATGGGCTTAGGCTTAGTCCTAGGTTTAGGCTTGGGTTTAGGCTTAGGCTTGGGCTTAGGCTTAGGCTTAAGTTTAAGCTTGGGCTTAGGTTTGGGCTTAGGCTTAGGCTTAGGCCTAGGCTTAAGCTTATACTTAGGCTTATGCTTGGGCTTAGGCTTAAGTTTAAGCTTGGGCTTAGGCTTGGGCTTAGGCTTAAGCTTAGGCTTAGGCTTAGGCTTGGGCTTAGGCTTAGGCTTAGGCTTAAGTTTAAGCTTGGGCTTAGGTTTGGGCTTAGGCTTAGGCCTAGGCTTAAGCTTAGACTTAGGCTTATGCTTGGGCTTAGGCTTAGGCTTAAGTTTAAGCTTGGGCTTAGGCTTGGGCTTAGGCTTAAGTTTGGGCTTAGGCTTATGCTTATGCTTGGGCTTCGGTTTAAGTTTAAGCTTGGGCTTGGGCTTAGGCTTAAGTTTAGGCTTAGAGATTCCGAACATTTTTATCGTATTTGGTACCCCCAAGACTATCCTTACCTCAATATTTTTGAAAATAAAGAGGACCCAACATTACACACAACTACCGTATCAAAATCTCAACTCAACATCTACATTTTATTCCAACAATTGCCTGGCTTAAAAACTCAGAAATTCTAAGAACTTCGTGTTTTGTTCACCCTTTCTTCAAAAGCATAATTGTAAGCTCGGCTAGCAACGACGACTTGATCTCCTGTCAAGTCCACCCCTACCACCCTCACTCAAAGTCTACTCGAAACTTTATACAACCGCATTTTTGATCTTTCGCCAAAGTGGCACAACTTTTCGAAAAGGCGTGTCGTTTTTTACACACTCATAACAGAGAGGGTGGAAACTGATACGGAAAGAATTTATTTTTCACAAGATAAGAATTGTGAAATCGTTGGATACCGTAGGAAAATAGGTAAATCGTGACCTTGGGAGCAAAGAATAAACGACTTTTTTCTTGCTCACGAGACTAGATTGCTTATAACCACCCCCACTTCGTAGAACACTTAAAATCCCAATGAGCCATGAAGAATTGAACATGCCAAGTGGGGGGATTATGTTTTTGGGCTTTGGCCAAAGATTGTGTTAGTCATGCATCCGATGAAAAAAAATCATAGTAGAAAGGGCACAAGTGGACATAAACGGAGCAATTTTTCATCCACCTTCATTGAATAATAATATATCTTTATATAAAAACGCAAGCTCTGTTTTTTCGAGATTCTAAAAAATGGGGCATGAATGGCCGAGTGGGTAGGACGCTGGCTACTTATGTTATTGGCAGGGGTTCGATCCCACCAGGGTCGAAATTTTTACCAGGAATAAACTGTCATGGCCAAATGGTTAGGACTCCAGGACGTCACTTTAAGGTCGCGGGTTCATCCCGGCCCGAGATTAAAGTTTTTCCGATTTTCATGAAATTTTTTGCACATTTCCGAAACCTTTAAATAATTCAAAATTCCACCAATCCAAAAAAATTTTCACTTCCACCCTAATTTGAAATTTTTTTCTTCAAAAATTTAAAATTTGCATAACAAATCAAAACCAAGTAACAAAGATCAACAAGCTTGGCGACCATTGAATAAAATCTTTGGCCAAATGAGAATGAGTTCCAAGAGAGTGTCGCCCATGGAAACGGAAATATATACAGGGTGTCTCCCAAAAACCGGATTTTTGTGATTTTTCGGCATTTTTTTCAAAAATTTTCACCAAAATAATCTTATATGGGGTTTTCTAGGTGGGAATCGATTGCGCGCATTGCCGGATCTTGAAAACGCTTTCCTGACCCTGATTCAGGAAAGAGGTGTGTGTATTGAAGCGAAAATATGCTAATACATTGCCGGATCTTGGAAATGCTTCCCTGATCATGGCATATTTTCGCTTCAATACACATATCTCTACCCTGAATCAGGGAAGCGTTTTCAATGTTCAGCAATGCACGCAATCGATGCCTCAAAAGTGGACTGGTTCTTTAAGCCTAAGCAAAAGACCCAGTCTAAGTATAAGCCTAAGCCCAAGCCTAAGTCTAAGCCCAAGCTTAAACCTAAACTTGAAAATTTTTGAAAAAATCGCAAAAATTCGATTTTTTGGGACACCCTGTATATGTGAATGGAGAAGAAAAGAACTCTAGGCTAGAAATCTATTGTTGTAGATGTTTATATATTGAACGCGGGATATAAAATTTTTTAAAGAAAATGATTACAATTCTAGTAAAAGGATATCAAAAATTCAAATTTTCCTGCTATTGACACGAAAACCATGAAAATCATGATCAAAATGAAAATCAACAAAATCATAAGATAGTAATATTCTCACAAAAAAGGAAAAAAATATAAAAAAATCTCATAAACACCACGAACCTATGTGTATACAGGGTTAAAATTTTCCGGTGTTTGGACAATTGCTCAAGTCAAGTCCCAAAAAAATTTTTCGGGCAAAAATCACAAAAATGCACTTTTTTGACTCACCCTGTATTTATAGAATTAATGTTGTCAATTTAATTGAAAATTTATTCAACTTGGAATCGATTTTTCTTACCAGCAAAACAAGGTTCATCTGGCGTCAATCTGACTGTGTTTACAACAAAAAATAACGTTTTCATGAGCTGTTTGCAAAACAAAAATTTTTTGGACATGTGCTCAAGAAAAGTCACCCCATTTCAAGACTCTCATTGATAAAAAGTAGTAATTCTATAAAAACGTATGGGAAATTTTTTGATAAGAAATACTAGAATGAATCAGCGCAAGACCAGTTTTTAATAAAATTTCTGACGTAAATAACGAAGATGGGGGTCCTAACAAGAGAAGCTTATATAACGTTTTTAAATGCGAGTTTTACAAAAGTGTCGACCATGTAGCGCAGTGGATAAAGAAGCTCACTATCCGAACTGGCAAGTTAAGCAACGCTGAGACTGTCAGGTTCGATCCCGATAGGGTAAAACTTTTGAGCAAGATTGGAGAAAGAAGAAAGATCGATATCATCGATTTTTTGGTGAAAAAAACATGGAATTTTCAAAATTCGAAAAATACTATGGACTCCAAGAGGAAAAATTTTCAATTTTTTTCAAAAACTTGGGGGGGGGGGGGGGTCAGCCACTGATGTAAATCAAAAATTTTACATAAATTTAAAAAAATTTTGTGGCAAGAATTGTCACCAGCGTCGTAATTTCTGATGACGTGGATACTCGCACAAGTCCACCGTGCAAAGAAAATCTTCACTCATAGGAGGAAAGTGGAAGAAAAGAAGACTGTGTTCAACCACCGGTCGAAAACTTCTTTCATTCTCTGCATTTTCCTTCAAAGCCAGAAGCGCAGCGCGGACGACACGAAGTGGACAAACATCGAAAAATATATGCACGAAGGATCAATGATGACGCACAATATTTTCATATGACCTATATTTGGAGAAAAACATGAACAAAGTCATAAAAAGGTATATAATAGGGATGCACAAGCTACAAAAGTGGCTTGCCCCCCCCCCCCAATCTGAACCAAAATTACGACGCTGGTTGTCACTTTTTGTACCTTGGCGCATCACCACTTCTAGCAAGAAATTTCTCAACTTATATACCACAAGTGTTTCCCTGTTTCGAAAAATTATACCCCATTTTTAGATTTGTATCCCCCTCCCCCAACTGTGCTTCTTGATCTTTTTCAATTTTCGTTTGAAAAAAGTCATAAAAAACCCGTGGCCATGACAACGCTTCATTTCTTTGATGAGATTCTCAATTTTTCCCGCTATAATCGTGTTTACCATTAATTCACAGCCTATATTAGATCTCAAATCCCTTAATAAGCAATTACAAGAAATTCATCAAACTAATTAAATTCCTACGAACAGGTATTTCGAAATCGCGAAAGCCCGAGAATGAGTGGAATGCAAAGAATGACCTCTAGCGGGATCTTCACATAAATTCTAAAGGCAAACTTTGTGCAAGAAAATTTTTTGGCCCGATCAATCTTCAAACAAGTGCAATTGTCAAATCATTTTTGAGAAAAGGAGAGAAAAAATCACAAGGATTTTCCTTTTTCTTGAGTCATTTGTGTAAAAAAAGGATGAAAGCATAACGAGAACAGGTGGCTTACACGGAAGTTCAAAAATCGAAGAAAAAAGGTTTTAGGCGCCAAATCAAAGAGGTCGATGAGTCATGGAAGAAGAGAAAAGTAAGCCTAAGACTAGGCTTAAGACTAAGCCTAAACCTAGGTCTAAGCCTAAGCCTAGGCCTAAGAGGCCGTCCTTATTACGTTTGCTTCATACATGGGCAAGGGGGCGGGAGGGGTAGGTCGAAGACCCAAATGCGATACGTTTGTCGACCAAAAAAAACGTACAATTTTTCCCTCATCCATTACACCCAACTGCAACATGTTTTCTACATTTTACCCTCTTGCGGCGATATGGGGGTGGGTCAATCCACCCCTTGCCCACGTATGGTTTGCTTTTTTTCAATTTTTGACCCCCCCCCTACCTCAAACGTTAGTTTTTTACCATTTTTTAAAATTTTTGCTAAAATTTAAAAAAAACGCAATTTTCGACTAAATTTTTTAAGAAAAAATGAAATTTTTGAATAATTTTTTAAATGAAAAATTGAATTTTTGATTAAATTTTGTACGCAAAATTGAAATTTTGTTAAAATTTTTCTTCAGAAAAATTGAACTTTTTAATAAAAATCAATACTTTTCTCCATATGTTTGCAAACGTTAGATTTTGGCCGACCCCTCCCCCACTCCCCCTGTAAGAAACCGTTAGAATTTTTTCAGATCCCTCCCCCCCCCCCCTCTTGGCAAACGTAATTTGAGGACAACCCCCTAAATCTAAGCCTAAGAAACGACAAATAATTATAAACACAAAATGTAATAATAAAAAAATCAATAAATTCTTCAATATATAGAATCATACAAAAAGCTATGAATGAAAAAAGACACCGTTTAGTGAGCAGGAAAAGGTCGAGAAATCAGCATGAAAAGCTATCGTCACATTCAGAAAAAGAATCGGGAAGAAGGCTTATTTGTTCATATGCGTGCTTAGCCATTTAGCGTTAGGAAGTAGTTAGCAATACAGAGGTTTAAACATTAAAAATACAAAACGGAAATTGAGTTATAATTCACGAAAAAAAAGTTGGCACTTCATGGAGCAGTGGATAAAGAAGCTAACCATCCGATCTGGCAAGTTAAGCAACGTTGAGCCCGTAGGTTCAATCCCGGTGGGTAAAACTTTTAACTTAAAAAAATTTTTGATTTTCAGAGGCAAAAATTTTTCCCCTTTTTTGCTCCTGAAAAATTTTTGCTCGCTGAAGATGAGCAAAAAATTTTGAAAATCAAAATTTTATTAGTCGGGGATTGAACAAAATTCGATTTTTGAGAAAAAAAAATTCAATTTTTTAGCAAAAATTCGACTTTGAGCAAAAATTTCGATTTTAGGAGGATTGAAACTGTAAGCCCAACGTTGCTTAACTAGCCAGATCGGAGGGTCGGATTCCAATCTACTACACTATGGAGCTCCAAATTTTCTGCACGAGCATTGAAAATACTTCCCTGACACTTTATTAGCCTATTTTCGCTTCAATACACACATCTCTTCTCTGAATCAGGGTCAGGGAAGCGTTTTCATGGTTAGGCAATGCGCGCAATCAATCATAGAATACCCCCTATAGGGTTATTTTGGTGAAAATTAAAAAACTTGAAAAAATCGCAAAATTTCCATTTTTGGGGCACCCCGTACAAAAATTCATAAATGCAAGTAACCCAACAACAAAAAATTCCAAAAAATTTCAATCAAATCCTAAAAAACCAAACTCGAAAACCATTTTTCGTTTAGCTCAAGCACGCATTGGATCTTGGGGGATCTCTTTTTCGCACATCCTCTCAACGCACGAAATGAGATTCCAGTTTTGGAACTCTAAAAATGGCCAGTGGCGAATGGCCAAAGACCCACCACATACGTCGCCAACAGAAACGTCCGGATGAGAAAAATGTGCGTTGTTGTTTTGGTGTGCGCCAAAAATTCGACAACGGCTCGCATGGAAAAATTGTCAACCAAAGTCGGGAGCAGCCGGAACGCGTAACACACGCAAACAAGAGAGACACACGCATCAATTTGCTCTGCTGTGGAGTTCATTCAAGTAGAACCGGTTCGAGGCAGCCGGCGGGAGAGAGAAAGTTCGACAAATGTACAACCATTCAGGGTGGCAGACAAACAAAGAAATTTAGAGATTATTCACTAGTTTATAGCACAAAGATGAAACCAAATATAAATTTGAGAGAGCTCAGAATTTGTACACAACCCTATAATTTTCATCATGCATAAGAAAGAGCATAAGCAGTGCTTTACCGAAGAGAGGTACAGGGGTATATGTACCTCTTCCTCAAGGGCCAAAAAAGTTTAAAAAATTCAAAAGGCACACTTTGTAAAGTTCAGTTCTTCTCAAATTTTGAACAAGAGTCAATTTTTAAGAAAATTTTCAATTTTGAGCAAAAATTTCGATTTTTTATCAAAATAGAATTTTCTCAAAAATTGAATTTTTTTTTCTCAAAAATCAAATTTTTGCTCAATATCGAAAATTTTCTCAAAAATCGTAATTTTTGCTCAACAATTGAATTTTAATCAAAATTCAATATTGAGCAAAAATTCGATTGTGAGCAAAATTTGATTTTTGAGAAATTTTTCGATTTTGAACAAAAATTCGATTTTTGAGCGAAATTTCGATTTTTGCCCAAAAATTGAATCTTTTTTCTCAAAAATCGAATTTTGCTCAAAAATGAAATTTTGCTCAATATCAAATTTTAATCAAAATTTCGATTTTGAGAAAAATTTGATTTTTGAGAAAAAAATTCAATTTTTTCGTAAAATCGAAAATTTTCTCAAAAATCGTAATTTTTTCTCAAAAATCAAATTTTTCTCAAAATCGAATTTTGCTCAAAAATGGAATTTTTGCTCAATATCGAATTTTGATCAAAATTTCGATTTTGAGCAAAAATTCGATTTTTGAGCAAAATTCTGAGCCTAAGTAAAAAAGAGTAACAGAAAAGTTAGAGATCAAATAGAAAGGAACTACTGTAAGAGCATACCTGATAACCCTTTAGAAATAACAAAATTAGCTGCTATAACACTAATCCTGAGGAAATAAACAATTTTTTTAAATGGCAAAAAATTTTGGACAGTAAGAAAAGTAGAACCCCGGACCGTCCAGTCATTGGCCTGCAACCAACCCACTGAGCCATCTTGCTTTTTGATTAAGGGATCATTTTTTCCTATATAGTAGTGTATATTTTTATCTCTTTAGGATTAGATTTATAGCAGTTAATTTTATCATTTCTAAAGGGTTATCACGCATGCTCTTTCAGAATATATAAGACTTTTTGAACAATTCTAGCGTCACTTCGTATATGTCATTTGTCAGCGCAACTTTCTATTAAAAGGCTAATAATTAGGTGCACTATGCAGCTTACATGTTTCGAAATGTTGACTCGTGCAACAAGTGGCTATGCAGTAGCTCATGAGCTAGTCTTCAAGGAAACTCAACTACATCATATGCGTGAATCATCCTCTAAAAGACCTGCGCTCGAACAACTTTTCTCAAAAATAAGTTATTTTCATCTATTACGTAGACCATTTTTTTCTTCCTAAAATACCTCAATTTATTGCTTGGCTTTATGCCAAGGGGAATGAAAAGGACGTAAGCAGAAAATGAGGCCCTATATTGATTACGTCAAATGTTTCTAAGTGTCAAATGTTTTGTTGATGAGAGTCCACTTCCAAAAATAGAACGATTAGCACTATTTTTGCTGCCATCAATTTATTTTTAAAAAGCCAGAAATTTTTCATAGGAATATAAATTGTGCCATATAACTTGTTGAGTCATTCAAGAATCGCGTCATCTTCATTGTGTGTAAAAATGTGTACTTCACATGTAGGTAGGGCAGCTATTCTTTAAGCCACATAACAAATAGAACTCTTTGAATCTTCTGCGTTCGTCCTTAGCGACATGCGATTCAAATTTTCGGCTTTACATTTTAACAATTCCCAGAGGTGACGTCAAGTTCCTTTTTTTAAAAATAAGATGATTCAAAAGAAGGTTCAAACAATATCCGAAAAGTGCACTAAAATCCTCACGGTTTTTTTTCACGGACAATTTTTCATTTGGATGTTTTTCAATATCCAAGTTGTATAATGTACAAGGGATCAATGATGTCAAAGTATAAAAATAATATTTCTATTTTCGATTTCTTTTCCTAAAATTTTTCAAAACATTTCGATTCCTATTCCCAAAAATATTACGTCTTTACATAAGTCTCCAGCGTTTTTTGTAATGGAACTTATGCACTTTGCCCCCCCCCCCTCCCAAATGTTTGATTTATGCGAATTGGGGGGGGGCCGAAGTGCATAAGTTCCTTTGTAATTTTATATCGAAAAATAAAAAACTACAGCACCACAATTATTAAAAAAAAGTTTCCACCTGCAGCAATAACCTTCCTTCACCTGCTCGGTCTCCATGCTTCGACACGTGGCCATTCTCTGTCGGTTCTCTTGACGTTGCTCTCGCTACTGCTAGCGGAGCCTCCAAACTTCGTATGGCAGCTACTCGCTTGCGGTTTCTCGTGTGCTCCTGGTCGTTAGAGATTCGCAACTCGATTGGATTTGCAGTTCGGCGGTTCTTCGGCCGATGTGGACGTTTTCAGAGCTGGGTACACCGGCAACGTGTGGCGTTAAATGATGAATTTCCTTCATGGCTTCGTATATTTCGCGTCGCACCTGCTGGATGTCGAATGGGTGATTTGATTGATGCCATCCACTGGGTGATGGGTGATTGCATCCAAAATCACTCCATTGCGCTAAAAAGCTCAGGAAACCCGAGAAAATACAATTTTCTCGAATTTCCTGAGAAAATTCACCCACCCAGTGGGTGATGGATGATTGTGGGTGATTCACCAATGGATAATGCCATCCACTGGGTGATGGGTGGGTAAATTTTGGGTGCTATCATCCATTTTTTCGCCCCTGCCACAACGTCCCCCAGGCTAAAATTGTATCGAGGGTCGACTGTAATTCATTCTCAATTCAGTTTGAAAACAAGATTTTTTTGAAACGAATACATTTATTGGCGTTTTATCTAATTCATTTTTTGTATAGCTAACAAGTAACACTCCCAACTTGTCCCCCTCCGATGGCACTAGGAGTTCCTTACGCTTACTGAAACGCCCTTACAGAATTTGCTTACGGAAATGCCCTTACGAATTTCCGGAAATGCTCCTACGGAAATTCCCTTAAGGAAACTCCGTAAGGGCATTTCCGTAAGCGCATTTCCGTAAGGACATTTCCGTAAGCGTAAGGAAACTCCTAGTGCCCCTCCGATTAGGCCGAAACCGAGCTCAAACATATAAACTGATAACCGAGCCGGTCTCACTTCCGAGCTGCGATTCTAAGCGAAGCTTCCGAGCGACGCTGGAAATCGTTGCAGCCGTAAATTTTCGACATTTTACGTTATTTTCGACAAATTTTTTTGCCTGGTCCCATATAAATTATTTCTCTTATAAATCTTTTTGGTTTAGAGGAAAATTTTCGATATGAGTTTCAACAAAGACCTTATTAATTTATCACTAGAATGTCGCAAAGGTAAAAAATTCGTCATGGTATCAACACATTTTTAATTGCTCAGATTTAGATACTATTGAAGAAGGACCTTCAACTTCAGCCAAAAAAGAACCAATCTCATTAGACGAGTTGGGTGTTCGGAGAAAGGCAATTATTGATGTTGCAAATGTAATGCACGCATGTAATAAGAAGTCAGCTTTCACGCTGCCGAATTCAACTGCAAGGTATACCTTTTAAAGAGGGGTAACATGGGATGCCAAGAACATTTGTTTCAAAATCACCAAATCTGACTTCAAAAATCAGATTTTAGGAGCAAAATGCTAATTTTTTATTAAATTTATAAATTTGACAAAATTTCGCATCTCAAAAATCAGGTTTGACACTGAAAAATCAGATTTTGCCAGATTTGACATTTCAAAATCAGTACTTTTCTGAAAAATCAGCAGACTTGGCACCTGTGGTTGCACTCCTTTAAGCTCAAAATCAAAAAAAATTTTCTGACAATGAAATTTTTAGGTGCCACCCATTCCCCCTCCCCCCCCCCATTGTCAAATATGCGAATTTCACACGTGGGATAAATTCGTGGGGGGAGGGGGAAATATGATTGTGGGGTAAGTGGTGTGGCGCCAATTTTTTTGGCGGAAAACATAATTTATTTGGATTTTGAGTATTGGCTGAAAAAACTGTTACGCTATTGATTTTTTTAAGACAGCCTGATGCATATGGGATCTTCTCTTTAGTCCACTACTTTGTCTCACATGGCTTCGATATTGATCTAGTCACCACTTTGGGCTCTATGAATGAAATTTATTCTGAAAATACATTTATTTTGAAGGTTAGCTTAGGGAAAAACCACCAACCGTTTTTCAAAGTATCCAAAATCTTTGGATTTTGACCATTTTTTGAGTATTGTGAGTAAATTAAGGAAAAATAAATCAAAATTTTGACTATTCCAAACTCCCTAGTATCAAAAAACCCCGTCCAAAAGCATTTTTCCCTTCAAAAATAGAGTATGTCAGATATATATAGGGTTCTGTCCATCAATTTTTTTAAGGAAAACCGTACACCTGCATAAAAATTGTTATTATAACAAAAATACACCTAGGGGTAATTTTTAGGCGATTTTATTGTTTGATTATAATGTTGTCGTTTTGACAAAACCAATTCAAATCAACATGTCTTGATGAGTAATGAACAAAAAAATCGAAAAATTTTTTTGAGCAAAAAACTTTTTGCCGGAGCTGGGAGTCGAACCTTGCTTATATTGTGGTGCAACAGCTGACAGCTTCGCCACTGCACCACAGAGACTTCTGAATGAATAAGAACCTGTGGTGCAGTGGCAAAGCCGTCGGCCGTAAACCACAATAAAGCCTGTTCTATTTCCAGCTTCGGCAAAAAGAAATTTTCGATTTTTTTAGGCCATTTTGGACTCTCTCAAAATGATCCAAAATTTTTTTTGGTCATTACTCATCAAGACAAGTTGATTTGAGTCGGTTTTAGAAAATCGACATTATCATAAACTATAGTTTACCCCCTCATTTTTAGCACTTTCGGCGACTTGGCCTCCTAACTGCAACCAATGACCATCTCGACGATTTAATTGTATTGGAACAAGCACGCTGCACTGGTGGTTTTGTCGTCACCAATGACAAATACCGTGATCATAAAAATGCCAGTAATTTGGAAGGTTGGACAGAAGTGATAGAGAAAAGACTTGTGCCATTTAAAGTGTTCAAAGTGAAGATAGATGAAGCCCAGCGTGCACGGCTTGGAGATCCGATTAAGGGAAAATATTTTACTGGGTTCAATATTTCATTAACGCCGGATAATATAGGTATATGTGATTAGAGACGTAGTCTGCAAAAAATTTCGGAGGGGGCTGAAGTGTAAAATTTTTGGCGACTTTTTTTGATAGCTGCGCTCGGCGCGGTAATTTTTTTTTTATTAAAAATTCTTACTAAAAAGCAAGAAAGCAGCAAAAATTTGTTTGAAAGCGCTTATTTTTAAGCTGAAAATGATCAGAAATTTATAATTGTTGGTGAAAATTTGGGCTTTTTTGGGTGAAAAAATGGCCTATTTTAATGAAAAATTGAAAATTTTGGTGAAAAATCATAATGGGGGACCATTAGGATTTTTGAAAATTTCAAAACAGGAATTTTTCGATTTTGGATTACTCCACCACTTATGTTTCAAGCGGCACTAATTGTGACCCCATAGGCTATAACGGGGAACGGTATATTTTTCTGAAAGTCTATACAAATTTTATAGGAGCCAGCTTTTTCGATAATTCTTTTTGCAATCGCTAGGGTATATATCGGAGAACAGTGCTATGCATTTTTTCTGGAAAAAAGTAACCAAAAATCTTTATAGCTAGTTATTTAAAATTTTTCCATTAAAAAACAGATCTAAGGGCCATAACTTTTTTTCAGGATTTTTTTCCAGAAAAAAATGCATAGCACTGTTCTCCGATACATACCCTAGCGATTTCAAAAAGAATTATCGAAAAAGCTTGCTCCTATAAAATTTGTATAGACTTTGAAATTTAGTACAGATACCCAAAAATGGGTATTTTCAGACTTTTCAAAACATTTTTTTGTGCTATTTTTAAGTAGAACATGATAAAAACGAATTTTTTTAAATTAAAATAATTAAAAATTGAATTTCTCTGTTAGAAAAACTTATAATAATAACTTTTTAATAGAAACAAGTGTGGGGTCAGAGTTAGTGCCGCTTTTATTAAAATTGAAACATATGTGTCCACTGTATATGATGAAGAGGAAATTTTAAAATTGGTTTACTTTTTTCAGCTACTCTCTTTTGTCCACATGATGATCCGAATTTCGAAACGGTCGCTTTTATCCGCAGTTGCCGATCT